>FLSR01001456.1:9564-29624 GCA_900092035.1 Leuciscus waleckii
CTGATGAGGCTGGCACTTCAGGGATGCGTCATGGATGGGTCCAGGTGCAGGTCCACCATCTGATCTGGATACGTCCGGGATCCGGCTGACTTCAGTAAACAGGGGAGGGACTGGTTGACACTTCAGGACTGCGTTGGCATCATGTCCAGGTGCAGGTCTTTCATCAGATCTGGATCCGCCCTGGATCCGGTGGACTGCGGTAAACCTGGGATAAACAGAGAGACTAATATTAGCGTAGACGCCATCCTTTTTTTTGATGTAACGAGTACATCAGGATTTATGGGGAGTGTTCCTGGTTCCAGCTGCCTAAACTATGAGCCTAACATTGAATTATAGAACTCATGTGTTATGTGTATGCTAGGCCAAAGAGATGTGTTTTTGGTCTAGACTTGAACTGACTGTCAAAAAAATAAAAAATAAATACATTTAAGTAGGGCCTACACAATGCTTCAAAACAAAGTGGAGTGGTACATTAAAAAGTACAGTAAACAACATCAGCTTCTGTTCCTCACCCATCAAAGTTGTGCAGTGTGAAGACATGGCTTACAATAAAGCGTTTTGAGTGACTCATGTTCACTGAGTCATGAGTCAGCTTTCTTAGGCCTGTATCAAGCCACAGTGTTCTCATCAATGTTCAGAAACAGCTCTGAGCTCTCTGTAGCTATTATGACACCCTCGAACAGAATCATTCTTCGAGAGCCTGCACTTTGCAACAGTACAGGAACGTCGTCTTAAAAATCCTACAAGAAGTCTCTCGCCCATAATGCTGCTGGCCGCAGGGAAGTGAGGAAAGAGGTGCACAAAATAGTGTACATATTTTAAGTCATGTGATCATTTAATTGGAAGTGTCCATTATTTCTGTCTGGCTGTGAAAAGGAGAAGCATGTAAGAAAACATATTGGCCAAGTAAGTTTTTACAGTTTATTTTATTTTATTATTATTCTTTTTTTAATCTTTTTTTTATACTCCAGCTAAAACCTTTAATTGAAACAAATTTGTTCTAATTTACCGTTCTATTTATAATGTTTGGGATTAAAAGAGGAAACCATTTTTTTTTCATTATTTTTTTTATTCTGGAAAAGACTTTAGGTATTTGCTGTTTGATATGTGATTTATAAAAACCGTTCCATCATTTACATGCTATAAAAATCCTGAGTAGTCTGTTTTGTTAAATAAATCAAAGAAACCAGGTAGAAATGGAGAAGTTATTATTGCATAACAATTAATAAAATAAATTATAGATAAGAGATAATAAATTTATGTACAGTTTTAAACACATTAAAAAATTAAATAAAAAAAACAAGACCAAGAGCAACTTACCCTTAATTGAAGCAAGTTGGAAAAAGAAAATCCAAATCCAAAATGTATGTTGCCAAATGTAAGCCATATGTTTGTGACCAATTATTATTATTATATCAAATAATAAAAGACAGCCTAAAAGATGGCTGTATTTATTTAAGTCTAATTTCTCCTTCTATAACAAACGTGAAGGCATTTAAATTATAAAAAAGAACCCTTGAATTACCAAGTATTTTCGGACATTCTTTGAAGTATATTAAAATAAAATGTAAATACCATGGTATAAATCACTATTTATCATCACCATCTTATACCATTATTAGTGCTATTTTGTTTGAATAAGACACGCACTTTGTTTCTTTGTTTGTTTTTATTTCATTTTAAAATAATATAGACCTAACTAGTTGCTCTCTATGAAGTTAAACATTCAGCTTTTAGATGTTAATACTGCTCTATCTCCAAAGTGAAATGTATTTTCTCTCTGTCTCTTTCCAAAGAAATACAGCGTTCTGGGACAAATTCTTAATTGATTTACCTTATGTGGAATTAGATGACCGCTCTGCGCACAGATGAATATATGGATATTTGTCAGGACAGGAGGAATTAATGTTCTTGTATGAATGGATAGCTTAATTGAGTAATTTTCAGGAAAAAAAGAACAGAGGGTCGATCTCCATACTGATGAGTGTCGATACATTGTTTTAGGACTTTGGCTGGATAAGGTTCCTCTCTGTTTGGAGTCTTTTGGGGATTGGGCTGCCGTATATACAGGAAGAGGTTCTCTCAGTATAGATTATCAATGAACAGACACATTCCTGACAAGCAAAGCTATAATTACTACCTCATCTGGTTGTTTAGTAATCTAATAAAGCATGTCTAATATTGGAAACCAATGATCAATTGATGGCTTTTTGGAGACAGACATGAAAATCTTGCAAGACTGTTTTTTTTTTTTTAACCTTGTCCTGACATTTTGTATCACTAAATAGTGCTGGTTTTCTAATATTTTATCATTTTTACAGAAATTGAGACAGTTTTAGAGATTTTGAGATGGGTATTGTAGATTTGCACTCATCTTAACTTTTGGACCTCTAGCAGTTGCGGAAGAACATTGTTTTGGTTGTCCTTCGGCATTCCATGACCCTTTACAAACTGCTTTACAATGAACTGTTAGAGGGCTACATATGGCAATTTATCTATGTTTATCAATTTATATGTCTCCGCGTTGCATTTACAACATTTTAAATCCCTCAGTGTGATGCAACCCTGTCTCTTTTTGTTAAATTTCAGTTTTTAAAAGGTATAAGAAGCTATACAAGTCAAGAAATAAAGTAAACGATTCAGTCAAACATACAGCAGGCTAACGTTACAACGTTAAAGTTAAATAGCCTAAATATATTAAGTTATGAAACTTCACTTTGCCCTCAGCCAAAACGATTTGCCAAGGAACAAATTATAGATTAACGAGACCAAAGATCGCCCGTTAGATATACACAAGACGAATTATTCTCATGTTTAACCACTAGACTAAAGACATCAGATCCAGCGGCGAACGTCAGAATCACTAGCCGAGGTAAGGCTGTTCTCGGCGGGGTACATGAGCGCTGAGCGCCCGGTGATCGCTGGATCTCACAACTCCGAAACCGTCAGATAACATTTTTAAATAGGCGCTATCTTTATAAATAAACCACAGATTTGAGCTTTAAAGGAGAACTTGATAACTTTTTTCACTTAATAAAACTGTCTAGAAATCATTTGGATGGTTAAACAACCTGTTCTGGTGATATTGGTGACTTTCCCCGCTCCCCCCAGCGTTCCCAGGCGGAAAACCAACCTTGCAACTTGCAACACTACCGTCCCGGCAAGTTAGAAATTGGAAGTCTCGTGATAAGCGAGAACTAGAACGAGAACGAGCGCGAAACACAAATTGCTTTACGGCAATTCGACATAAACACACACGCATGTATGATGTATTACCAGATTACCCACCTCGGTAGACATAGCTCCACGCGATACAGTTGGCTTGCTCCGATCAAAACAAACGCACATGAGCAGCGGTAGAGAGGGGGGGAGGCCGCCGCAATGAGTTTTTTACGACTGTGTTGTGAAATATACGCCCCCCCACAGCTGTAAGGGGAGCTCATGGGGAAAACATGCGACAACAAAAGGGAAAATCAGCGAAGAAGTGACAAGAGTTCGCTAGAGTTACCGAGTTCTCCTTTAAACAACTACATTGTCGACTGAAAAACTCTTAAAACTACATTTCGTGACACAATAACAGTAGTATTTTTAAATTTCGCGGCCTTTCTCCTCTGAAAATAAAAATAGTAAATGAAATACAACCAGAAACAAATTTTCAGTTTTGCTTGTGAAAGGTAATTCCCTGAGACCTGTTTTCAATTGTGTGGCGATTTGTAAAGCCCCAAGCAGCACACAAAATATGCATTTTTCTCAATTCTCGTTATGAGAGGTATGGGAAAGTTGCCCTCCGCAGTATGGCGGCGCCGTTGACATACGATCCAGCGGCCAATAGGGCGTCTATGTATTTATTATGTCTATGGTCATGCACATGTATATTACATGTTCAGTCTATAGTGTTTCATCGCCATCTAATGGCCTGGCAGCAGAATGCAGTTTTTTTAATTGTTTTCGTGGATCCGTGTGAATGGGGCAGAGGTGGATTGTAACAAAGTACATTAACTTGAGTACTGTAGTTAAGTAATCTTTTTGAGTATCTGTACCTTACTTGAGTATAATTTTTTCTGGAAACTTTTTACTTTAACTTCACTACATTTGAAAGACAAATATCGTACTTTTTACTCCACTACATTTCTGACAAGGTCATTGAGTAGAAAGAAGTAACGTCAGTCAGGGGATGATTTTGGTTTTAGGGGTTGAATTTTGGTTGAAAATTAAAGTCGGGTTGACGTTAGTACCCGACTGATGTTGGTTTCTGACGTCAACACAATTTTTATTTTCAACCACAATTCAACGTCTTTCCAACATTGGAGATTAATGTCAATCTGCCGTTGGATTCTGACAACCTGATTTTAATTTTCAACGTTGGGTTTAGTTTTCTAAATGCAAATTTGTCATTGTTTTGGTCACACTAGCTTATAGATAACAGTAAGGCTAACATAGTCATACTAAAAGCCCAAAAACTTTAAATGGGGCACTATTTGAGGGATCAGCCATTTGGGTGTCCGAAACCATTGTGGACGTTATTGAGTGACTTATTCAATCTCACATTCAATCCCACTACTGGAACTGTGTTCTAGAAATACATTTGATATTAATATGAGGGTATGCAGGCATAAATTCAGGCATAAGGTACTGTAAGTACACACAACAATACAACAATAATAAAACAATGCATTGACATTTACTTTTTACTTTTGATTCTTAAGTACTTTTAAAAACGAGTACTTCTGTACTTTTACTTAAGTAAAAATTGGTCTTTACAACTTTTGCTTGTAACGGAGTAATATTTGACTAGTAGTATCTGTACTTTCACTCAAGTAAGGAAGTTGTGTACTTTGTCCAGCTCTGGAATGGGGATTGTTTTGACCAGTGGTTCTCAACTCCAGTCCTCGGGACCCACTGCTCTGCACATTTTGTATGTCTCCCTTATTTAACACACCTGAACCAGATCATCAGCTCGTCAGGAGAGACTCCATGAACTGATTTCAGTGTGTCAGATAAGAGAGACATACAAAATGTGCAGAGCAGCCGGTCTCGAGGACTGGAGCTGAGAACCACTGGTTTTGACAATGGTGTCGTCTGTACGCGGAAAACTCAAAGGAAAAACTTCTCCGTTTTAATCATATCATTGTCGTCTAAATGTACCCTAAATGTCATCTAAAAAAGAGAGAACTTTGTCTGTTTGTCACGGATTCAACCAGCATGCCATCAGCACCAGGTCCTTCAGCTCCACCCATTCGTTCACAATCACCAGAGTAACTCGCTACACCTGTCACACCCTCATCAAGCACCCATTATAAGCACACAGCTACCTTCATTGTCCTCTCCAAGCTATTCAATCCTTCAGACCAGATATCCTCGGCGTGTTCATCTTCCATCCTACAAAAGAAAGACTTATCAGTTAAGTGTGTAATCGTTTGAACTGCGCTTATGCTCTTCACTCACCTGTTCAATGATCCAATAGATTGCAACGTCCTGTGAATAAAGAACTGTTACGTTTACCTCTGTGTCCCACTGTGTTAAATAATGTCTATGAGCCCTCATACACAAAGCTAAAGATTTCAAGTAGCTATGTCTGCCTTTTCTCAAAAATGCATTATATGCAAAATACTGTTATTAATAATTCATAATAACTTGATTAGTGAAATACAATTAGGACTACCCACCAAGCTTGCCTAATATAATTAATTAAATTTGTTCAGCATAATCAGAGTAATATCGTACAGGTATAAATTAATTTTTAATTGATCATTAAATAGTTTAATTAAGGTTTATACATGCTAGTTTCCATGACAGAGTTCAAGATAAATCTTTTCATTACTACTGGAGCTGTCTACGCCAGAACCTGCGCAAAATTCCCTTCATAAAACCCAGTCAGTGGAAGATTGAGCGTACATGCATCTCTACCCCGTCTCCTCTTCAAAATAACCATAAATGGAGCTTACAGCGCCTCGTTTTACTATGCACAACGTCATCTGCATATCATTTCCATGCATATTCCCATCCATGTGATACCATTACTAAAAATCATTCAGTGTCCTTGCCTTGTTTTAGAATAAAAAGGCCTTAAATCAATTTTGTATAACATTTATTTCATATAAAGTTTTCAGAGAAGAGTTATTCTCAATCTTTTCCACTTTTCCAACCAAACAGTAGGTTATTTTTAATTGCTTTCAGCAAATCAAATGTATGCAATTTTGCCTATAAGATAAACATATTTTAGGCTGGTTTATATATTTGTAATGGAAACAGATGGGCCTTATTTTTTGCGGTGTAAGTAATTGTCTGACTCAGCGCTTCACTGACAAAACATTTTAAAAAATAAAACGCGAATATCTTATCATTACCTTCAACTTCTATCCTTCGAATACAATATTTTTTTTTCATAATATTGGGAAGACCCTGAAAATGGTTATCATTAGGCTACTGCTGTCTGTCCACGACACAACACCTGTGTGCAGTAGAGGTTATAGAGCCTACTGTCATCGGACTTATTCAAACCCGCCAATGGACCGTTTGATCACCCTTTTGGGGGGGATTTAAAGGGGACCTATTATGCAAAATTCACTTTTATATTGTTTTTGAACATATTTATGTGTCTGCAATGTGTGTACACAACCACCCTATTTTGGTAAAAATCCATCCATCCCGTTAGTTTTCTCCCCCCATAAATCTGAAACAGAGGCTGCATCCGAAATCGCATACTCTCTTGAGTAGGTACTTATTATGATTAAGTAATAGGGATGCACCGATACCACTTTTTCCAGAATGAGTCCAATACCGATACTTGAATTTTTAGTACTTGCCGAATGCCGATACAGAGTGTCGTGCTTCGGATGTTTCGTTCATGAAACTTCTTGACCTGCAAATATCCTGTAATAATGTATGAAACCACTGGTTATATATAAATCACGTAACAGTTTATGTTTTACTTATACTATTTAGTTTAAATCACATGTGTGCTGAGTGAACGATCAGCAATCAAGAGCATTCAACAGAAGTGAATCTCTCTCTCTCTCTCTCTCTGTCTCTCTCTCTCTCTCTCTCTCTCTCTCTCTTCAAGTTAACGTCAATAGTACATGCCTCGTTTTACTTTCTTTGTCATTGACATCTAACTGAACACTAAACTTTCCACTGACGTCTGTGAAAAAGGGATGCGCTCGACAAGCTTGTGCGATTGTGTCGCTGCGCGCTCAATCCACTGTACGTTTTTCTCTGATCAGCTCACACACCACAGCTATATCGCCGTTAGGCTACTAAATTTTATTAAATATTCCATTCTTTTAAATATTTGATTTAATATTCCATTTTCTTCATACACAGCTTTCTTTTTTATTCCCATTATACTGTCAGGGTTTTCAGAGGAAGCAGACAAGATGGTAAGTTTAACTCTTTTATTTTCAGAATGAACGGAGATGCAGTAAGAAGGTGAGTAACAGCAACACAGAATACAGTGAATGCTTAGCTGTTGGTAATGTCTCTCTATTTCTCTCTCTCGTAGGTGACCAAGGATGGAAGGCTGAAGAGGATGGCAGACTGGCAGAAGGATGCGGATTCGCGCGTCAGGTAAGGATCCAGGTAAGTGAGTAGGGAGTCTGTGAGTCATGTAATGACGAGACCAGACAAGTGACTGCAGGGAGAGTGCAGGTGATGGGACACAGGTGACAGTGATTAGTAGTCCGGGGATAATGAACGGGTGACTGGATGAGAGGGCGGAGAAAGAGAATGAGTGGGCGGAGGTGATGATGAGCATGGTGATGGAGATGGAATCCTGACAGTTGCAACCCCAATTTGGCCCATTGCATCACATCCTCGGTTTACCCCTGGACCTCCTTCACCTCATGTCTTCCATGGCCCATACATCCAAAAGCCTTCCAGCTCCATCTATCCAGGAGCCCAGGTGCAGTTCACTTCAGCACTGGCTGGAAGCACTCCAGTGCAAACCCTTACCTGGGACCAGGGACCAGGCCTTATGCAGCTATGCACATCAACTGAACTCTCTACTCCCTTGCCTCCGAACTGCCTGTTGGAGGTGCACATGAGCTGAGTCCCATACCCTCTCGCTCTGATGGAACCAGAAGTCGACAGCTGGAACCTCCGGGGCTCACCCGACGAGGGAAGAGTGGAGGTTGATATCCGAGAATACATTGGAAGGGGGTGAGCCCAGTGGTGTTCTGCCGAATGGAGTTCTGAGCGTATTCGGCCCAAGGGAGGTAGCGGCTCCAGCTGTCCTGGTAGTGATGGCAGTATGTACGCAGGTAACGTCCTATCTCCTGGATCTTCCGCTCAGTCTGTCCGTTCGTCTGAGGGTGGTAACCAGAAGAGAGGCTGACAGAGACCCCGAGGAGCTTAAAGAAGGCGTGCCATACCCGGGAGATAAACTGGGGTCCCCTGTCCGAGACGATGTCCTCTGGGATACCGAAATTTCTGAAGACACTATTGAAGAGAGCTTCTGTTGCTTCAAAAGCTGTGGGAAGACCAGGTAGAGGAATCAGCTTACAGCCCTTGGATAACCGGTCCACAATGACGAACACGCAGGTGAAGCCTCCAGAATTGGGTAGGTCAGTCATGAAATCTATGCTGATATGGGACCATGGTCCTCGAGGAAGAGGTAACGGCACGAGCTTGCCTTCAGGTAGCCTCCTCGGGGTGTTGGTGATGGCACAGACTGAGCATCCGCGGACGAACCTGGAAACATCCTCGGAGATGGACGGCCACCAGTACCGTTGACTGAGGAGCGAGAGGGTACGCTTGCTACCCGGATGTCCAGAGCCCGGAACAGTATGAGCTGAGTCCAGAAGGGGTGTCCCAAGATGTGGAGGTACGAAGATGCGCCCTTCTGGACCTCCCAGCGGAGCGGGTTGGAGTGCCACTTCTTGGGTGATTTGTTGGTCTAATTCCCAGAGGATGGGACTGAGGATCATGGCTGGAGGGAGGATAGTCTCAGGATGAAGGTCTTCATCGGAGGCATGGTGAAGCCGAGATAGTGCGTCCGCCCTGCAGTTCTTACTCCCAGGCCGATACGACACCACAAAGTCGAACCGTGTAAAGAAGAGAGCCCAACGGGCCTGGCGAGGGTTCAGTCGTTTGGCTTCTCTGAGGTACTCGAGGTTACGATGATCTGTGATGACCTCGAATTGATAGTTCGCTCCCTCCAGCCAATGCCTCCACTCCTCGAGGGCCAGTTTGATGGCCAGCAGCTCCCGGTTGCCGATGTCATAGTTCCGCTCCGCCGGGGACAGCTTCTTGGAGAAGAAGGCGCATGGAAGGAGTTTAGGTGGCTCACCCTGCCGCTGAGATAATACAGCTCCAACTCCAGTGGAAGAGGCATCCACCTCTACCACAAATGGAAGTTCAGGATTTGGATGGACGAGGATAGGAGCTGTAGAGAATGCTTCTTTTAGGCGTTGGAAGGCTTGACTCGCGCTGGAAGAGAAGGACAGAGACTTGGGCCGTCCTTTAAGTGATGAAGTAAGAGGAGCACTGATTTGACTGTAATTTTGGATGAATCGTCTATAGAAGTTAGCAAAACCTAGGAATCGTTGAAGTTCTTTAACGGAAGAGGGTTGTGGCCAGTTCTGTATGGTTTCCACCTTCCTCTGGTCCATTTGAATGCCGTGTTGATTGATGATGTAACCCAGGAATTGCACGGTTGTGATATGAAATTCACACTTTTCCAATTTTAGATATAACCGGTGTTCTCTCAGTTTCTCCAGTACCTGGATGACATGTTGGTGATGCTCAGACAGTGAAGAGGAGTAGATGAGTATGTCATCTATGTAGACCACTACGAATCGGTTGAGGTCTTCTTGATAGAACTAAGACAGGAAACGTGGCAGTCTTCACCCCAACGAAGAATTTCTCCGGTTTCCCAGTGGATTGTTGGCTGATGTTGCACTAACCATGGGCGTCCCAGGATGATATCCGCGGTGGACTCCTCCAGCACCATAAACGAAATCTCCTCAGAATGCAAGCAGCCAATGCGAAGAATTAAAGTGGGTGTGTAGTGACGAACCCGACCTCGTCCCAATGGCTTGCCTTGTATGGTCTGTATAGGAAGATCTTGGGCGAAGCGGCGTCGGCGGATATTCAGCTTCTCGAGACATTGGGTGGGACATATAAAGTTCCCCGCTGACCCGGAGTCGATGAGAGCTTGCGCTGGGAAACACACACAGGACGTCAGGATATGTACTCTGGTACGGATTAAGGACTCAATTTTTGGAGTTAGCTGAATTGCACTTACCGCCGGGCGCGGAGGTCGAATGGGACAGGTGCTGAGGAGGTGTTTATCTGATCCACAGTATAAACAGAGATGATGCTGAATTCTGCGCTGGCGTTCAGAGGGTGATAGATGGGTGGAGTCCACTTCCATTGGAATAGGTGCTGGAGGAGTGATGGATGTAGTCGCAGGCGGAGAACTTACAGTGGGTGCAGACTGATCACAAGCTGTGAGGCGCTGGGAGATACGATAGATTTCTGGATCAGATTCTTAACCCCATGCTGTCTTCGTACACAACCAACAGATGGCGGATGTTGGAATTTAAACCATGTCGAAAAGCTGTGATCAGAGCGGTCTCATTCCAGCCGCTGGATGCGGCTAGAGTGCGGAACTGCAGGGCAAAAGAACTCACCGATGATTTTCCTTGACGAAGCTTATACAGTTGGTCGTGAACGGACAGTTCGGAGACGGTTTGCCCGAAAACCTCTTTAAAATGTTGAGTGAAATCTGTAATGGATTCTACCACTGTAGACTCGGAATTCCACAACGACTGAGCCCACTGAAGTGCTTGTCCTGATAGAAGGGAAATCATGAAAGCCACTCAGGCGGAATCGTTACGAAATAGATGTTCATTCAAGGTGAAATATAGTGATGTTTGAAGGAGGAACCCACTGCAGTTCTCCGCCTCACCGGAGTAGGTCGCTGGCCGGGCCATGGGACTCGCAGAGGCAGTGAACGAAGCAGAGAGTGTTTGCGGAAGTGAGCGTGATGGAATGGAAGCCGCGGATTCGGCCGGGAAATCTGTGCTCGGAAGACTCCGCTTTCTGCATGTTGTGGTCTGGTCTTCTGTCAGGGTTTTCAGAGGAAGCAGACAAGATGGTAAGTTTAACTCTTTTATTTGCAGAATGAACGGAGATGCAGTAAGAAGGTGAGTAACAGCAACACAGAATAACAGTGAATGCTTAGCTGGTTGGTAATGTCTCTCTATTTCTCTCTCTCGTAGGTGACCAAGGATGGAAGGCTGAAGAGGATGGCAGACTGGCAGAAGGATGCGGATTCGCGTCAGGTAAGGATCCAGGTAAGTGAGTAGGGAGTCTGTGAGTCATGTAATGACGTGTATAGACGAGACCAGACGAGGAGTGTCTTCTTCTTCTTCTTTGTAACGTTTAATGGCGGGTGGCAACCAGCATTACATTCAAGTAAGAAATTTATTCTTATTAAAGCTACTGAGTTATTCAATCAAGAGCAGTGAGTGATTTTCTGTTTTTCTTTTGTTGATGGATTGAAATGTACAGCGCAGTTAGTACTGTAGATTATACTGCTTTCACTTTAATACCCATTCTGGGTACAACTGAAATTTATATTACATCTTGTAATAAGGGGCATAATAGGTTCCCTTTAAAGTATTGGCTCAAAAACTAATCTTTGCCTATTTAATGCAGAATTTGTACAATTTTGATGGAGTTTTGTGTATTGTTCTATAGCTAATACTTAATTTGCTCAGTAAATGCTCAGGACTGTCTTTTAGCACAAATGCATTTAAATGTAGCATGCTAAGTGATGTGTAATAGTAAATGTTTTGAATAAATTAGCACATAATGCACTGATTTATCGGTACATGCGTTGTTTGGGTTCCAAGCATTGTCGCTGTTCTATCTACGCTTCCTGTGCCATGAGTCAATAAAGTGCAAACACATGCACACACACCCGACATGCAAACACACCGATCCACACGCACCGCTACTCAATTAGGGCCCTGGGCACGGCCTACACCCTGCTGTCACTCATCTGTTTCCTCTTGGAAATGACATGGTCCTGCCAGCGTGGCATGATGGGAAATGACCTGTCATCGCCGTGATAGGCCTCTGGAGTTGCTAATCAGATATGGGCGTCAGGGAGAGGCAGTATTGCAGGAACAGAGCTTGGCTGCACCAATAGTCCATTGTTGCCCTGTTTCCTCCTGAGTGGTCCATAGTTTTAACTGACCAGACAAGACAAATATTTAGCCCCAGGAGGGAAATGTGTATTTCCTGTCACTGAGCAGAGAACAATAAATCTCTCTCTCTCTCTCTCTGAGTGTGAATGGACTGCTTTGGGTTACTGCTTTGGGTTTCTCAGAATAGCAACAATTATCACACTTCCCTTTATTATGTGGTTACACTCATTGTCTTAGGAAATTTAGCAGTAAGCTTGAGTTTAAACCGGAAAGGCTTAACTAATAGTTTGTCTGAGTGAGGCAGCTGAAGCATGCATGGGTGTAGGACAGCAAGCCCAGCTCAAGATAGAAGAATGAAAGGTCACTCAAATAGCCTGTTCGGTTATTGAAGCATCAGGCTTGGGGGATTGAAGAGTCTTTGTCCCTGTAATGGCCATTTGGCAGTCAGACAATAAACAGTACTTACTATTTAAGTTCTTGTGAACAATCTAATTTTATTCAACAGGAATCTTTTTACAAATTCTAATATATACACACACACACACACACACACAGCTGCTAGTTACACTAAAATCTCTGAGCTAACATCTGGTATAATATTCTTCCATATCAAACTGTAGTAGTCATTTATTTTGATTGAATACTGATCACATCATATTATATTATTAACTATAGTAAACATCATATTTTTGTGTATTATGTTAAAACGAGAAGAGTTACAGAAGCTGTAAATACCTTTAGCATAAAGCTGGATTATATCTTTGGTTTTCCGTGATTTTCCATGCATTGCACTGCACCAGAAGTTTCGGTAACGACTGAGTGACACAGCATGCTTTTCACCTGACGTAAGTACATTTGAAATTGTTGAACTGTGGTAAACGGTTGTTGAAGAAATCAGTGCAAAATGTGCATATTCAGGATGAATAAATTCCATAATAACTTCAAAGTATTTCACAGAATTAAGTGAAAGGAGGACAGACTCATGGACAAACACAATAAGGAAATAAGGTGAACGTGATTTCAACAACCAGTACAACATCTTTGTTAATCCTGGACAACAATCCAAACAACCAATTAGATTTGAGGGACAAGTTTACAGTTTATGTCAAGTTTAGGCTTCCAACAAGAGATAAGTGCTTCTAGATCAGTGTTATTCACATATCATTTCCCTCTGATTTTAGAGTTAGGTTTAGTGGTAGGACAAACTTTTTGGACAGGAACATTGTTCCAGGATCAACAAAATATGTTGATCCAGGAACATGTCTTACATGGTAAACTCACAGTGACCGTGGAGATAACAGTTGCCCATACAATGTTTATATGGGCACAATGTTTACTCGCTGCTACTGTACGTGACCCAAGCAACAGAATTCATGCGCAACAAACTTTTCCACAATCATTTTCAGAAAGTGGCTTTTCGGGCCAAAACGAATTTGCTATTTGGCTAGGTTTTCTAATCAGGCACTTTCATCCAGTGGAACACAGTCCTAGGCGGACACATTTTTCATTGGTAAAGTAACGTGGAACAAGTTGTTTACTGATCGATTTGCATGTTCAAATTGTGTTACAATAATGTAAGCAACATGTACAGTATGACATGTTTGAGTTAAAAAATATTTTTTTATTTATTTATTATACTTATATTTTATTTATAATAGGCTACTTATATTTCTATTTATTATTACAATATTTATAATATAATTATATGATATATTAATTATATTACACTATAAGTATATGTTTTATATTGTACTTATTTTTTACTATTTGAAATATATATAAAGGTGAGTAAATGATTAAAATTTTGCTGAATTATCCGTTTAACAGGGAGAGAAAGAGACGAATTATCAACCTCCATCCTCCCACTTCCCACTCTTTCCTCCTGTATATCTCTCCTCTCCTCCCCCTCTCTCTGTCAGAGTAAACTCATGATGAATTACCCTGTCAACTGAATTCATTCAGGGACCAATTAATCCAGCAGAAATAAACTAGAGCCATCAGACACAGAAAAACCGAGAGCGGAGAGAGAGAGAGAGAGAGAGAGAGAGAGAGAGAGAGAGAGAGAGAATAACTTTTTTATTTCATGATCCTTAAAATAAATAGGCCATTTTGGCTCATGATGGATAGGACACACACGCGCACTGATGGAGATGTCATTAGAAGCAACAAAAGCACCCTGTCAGGTGGCATCACACACTGACAAATGCCCCGTAATCTCTTGAGATTGCCAATATTACATTTGGCTCTTTACTCTGTTTTCTCTGGGGCTTTCTGACTGGTCTGCTTAGCTATATGTCAAACGTATACATACACATAATGCCTTTTGACTTACCTGCACATCGTGAGATAATGAAAAGATTTACATAAAAAGCATGAAATGAAGAAACCACAGGGTCTGGATAAAGAGTATTTGCATGATCACATTAGCAAATCATTTACAGAATACAGAGCATAGATAGATATCAGCCACCTCCACTGAAAAAGACACCAGTTTAGTGCCATGGACACAGATACACATAGACACCACAGCCCAGCGCATCTCTCCATCAGTAATAGCCAGACAGTATGTGTTGGCAGTAATTGTTTCATTGCAAAGTGCTTAACCTTCCATTAGTGGGGCAGCTGATCTGCACGGCAGGGCAATGGAACTTGATTTACAGAGTGGAGCGGAGAGCACCAAGAGATTTACCATCCACACACACAGAAGCCCCTCTATTGACCCAGAGAGATGGAGCCAGCTGTTACTGTACCATTCTTCATATATCAATCCATGCACTTAACGCCACAATGGCTAAGTTTGGTTTCTCTGATACACGTGACAATGGAAACCATCAGCAGTAAACCTTTGCACTATCATCAGTTTTTGAAAGTTTATATCCTCATTCACTATTATTTTCATTTATATTGCAATCATACATTTTGGCGATCGCATCAGACATTTGAGTCGGCTTTTCTGTGAATCCTACTTTGGTGTGTATGGATTGTGTTGGAATATGCATGCACTGATTTGTGAAGTCAAAGAAGAGGAAGGGGGTGGAAGGTCAAATGCCGGTGAATTTTAATGTTCTTATTCTGTAGACATTTATGACCATGAGATGTGAACAAGAAGCATCAGCGTCTTGGTGTTTTATGACATCTATTACATTCCAGGAGTTATTATCTGTGTGTGTGTGTGTGTGTGTGTGTGTGTGGGTGTGTGTGGGTGGGTGTGTTTGGAAGCTGTGTGTTCTTGACGACACAAACCAGAACATGCAGTGTGTCTGAAAACATTGTCTGTGTGGTCCAACTTCTGGTGTGTGTTTGAGGTTGGACTTGTGCAAGCAATGCAAAACAGTGAGACAGCAGGGATGATAGGAGCGGTCATGAAACCTGTCAGGGAAAAATATCACAATTTGAGGGAATTGCCTATGCTCCCACTGGGGGTTGTGGGTGGTTGCCAAAGAATTCTACACTCTAGATATGCTGGTCCCTATATGACCTGACCCTTATGTCTGTTAAGTCGTAATTGTATTGTATTGTATATATTTGTAATTTGTAAGACATGTTATTAATGTATTACTTGCTTCTGCTAAATGCTCAGAACATAAATTAAAGGAAACTATTCTAATCTCAGAAAATTAATGAAAAAGAGGGACCAGGCCCTGAAAATTTTATCAAGACTTGAAGGGACATTGATTTGAAACTATTTAAAGGTCTGCATAACCAAGTCGTTAGGGAACTCAGAATGTCCAAATCAAATTATTACATTCAAACTCTATCAGAAGCCAAAGGCAACGGCAAAATAATTTGGAAGCATCTAAACAGCCTATTAAATGTAAAGGCTACCGCCTCCCGAAATAAATATGAACTTAGAATGGGTGGAAACGTCATTACTGATAGTGCACAAGTTGCAGAAGAATTCAATAACTTTTTCATAAAATCTGTTAATAAACTTGCATCAAGTTTTCCAGGCAGGAACGATATAGGCCTAACTACAATAGACCTGCTTGAAGATCAAGATAACTCATCTCAGACAGCTGTTCTGAAAGCTATACAGGACCTAAACATCACCTTCTCAAAAGATATTTGTAATTTAGACACAGCTCTTCTTAAAAAATATAGTAGTATTTTGGCCAGCCTCTCACCAGTCTTATTAATATTTCATTAAATCTGGGCAATTCCCAGATGGGTGGAAAAATGCTTTGGTAACACCTCTTTTTAAATCTGGAGATGATCAAATGTCTTGTAATTATAGACATATTAGTCTTCTTCCAGTTTTGATTGTCTCAGATTGTCTCAGAACAACTGATGCACTATCTTGAGACAAACCATTATCTAAGTTCTCTGCAATTTGGATTCAGGCACAACCATTCTACTGAATCTGCTGTTTGTTTATTAACCGAAAATATCGGTAACGCTTTAGATTACAGCCCGGAAAGTACTGCGTAATTAAAGCGATTTTAAAGTGTAACTTTTGTTAATTATAGTGTACCTATAAAGTACTTACATGTAAGTATAAGGGACCACTATGTAATAGTTTGGAGAATAAAGGGGTAACAACCAGGAGAATTAAAAAATTATTTATACTGTAAGTATTATTGAACTAAGGGGTACTTATTCTACTATTATTATACAACAATCTTACATTTGGGAGCAATTCAGCAAGAACATACATCAGTACCTTTTTGTAATAAAAATTACAGGGTACATATCTGTGCATTTATACAGTAATCTTTTTAACAAAAGTGCACTGAAATATATAAATATTGGGGAGAGATACTCTTGTTTCATGTAGTGGTGCTTGTTACCCTTTTGTTACATGTAGTTACAGGGTAAGTGTGACATTGCGGGCCGTAAATTAAAGTTGTGCTTTTTACCCTCTTGTTCCATGTAGTTACAGGGTAAGTACAATAAAAATACATACACGCAATCTTATATCACTGACTCGGAAACCTTTATTTGAAAAACAACTTAATTCAAAACAGATTTACAACTCTACTTTTTCGTTTAAAAGTGCTCTTTTTAATCAACCATTCTTTTCAAATGTTTAAGTCTTGACAGTAAGTAGCACGTTTTGTCCCCCCTTTTTTCTCTTCTTCCTTTTGTTCCTCTTCTTCTTTTTATTTCTTTCCACTGATGAATCTGAAGAAGAAAGGTCTCTTGCTATCCTGTATTTTGTATTAAAGAAAATGCAATACAACCAGAAATACATCATCACCATTTACTCCTCTTTTGCCCTCATGCCATCCAAGATGCATACCACGTTCCTTCCTCAGATTAACACAAATGAAGGTTGTTAGAAAAATAAAAAATACATTTCTGGGAATACATATAATTCAAGCTCATGTGTTCCTAAAAGTTCAGCATCTAACAGCACATACTGCAATAACTGTAGTAATCCATACGATCCCAATGGATGCATAAATGTCTTCTGAAGTGAAACGACTTCGCTTCAGACCAATTGTAATAAGTTGTTTTTCATATAAAGGTTTCCGAGTTAGTGATATTAGATTGTGTATGTATTTTTATTGTACTTACCCTGTAATTACATGGAACAAGAGGGTAACAAGCACTACTTTAATTTACGGCCCGCAATGTCACACTTACCCTGTAACTACATGAAACAAGAGGGTAACAAGCACCACTTACCTTGTAACTACATTGAACAAGTGTATATTTCCCAGTATTTACTTTTTTTTCTTCAATAGTTTTAGCTTTACTTGCCTTGAAACATGTAAGCCCAAACTTAAACATCTGCACTTTTGCAATAAAAAAATAATAAAAATAAAAAACCTGTATAAATGCTTAGATATGTACAATTTAAAAAGCCTATACAGTATGTATTGGTGCACCATTATTTCAAAAAGGTTCGTAAATTGCTCCCAAATGTAAGATTGTTGTATCATAAGTACCTCTTAGTTCTATAATGCTTACAGTATAAATATTTTTTTAATTTTCCTGGTTGTTACCTCTTTATTCCCCAAACTTGACATATTGTTGCCTTATACTTGCATGCAAATACTTTATAGGTACACTATAATTACCGAAAGTTACGTTGTAAATTCATCCTAATTACGCAGTACTTTCCGGGTTGTAATCTAAAGCGTTACCAAAATATCAAACAATCACTTGACAAGGGAAATGTAGTTGGTGCAATATTTCTAGATCTAAAAAAGCATTTGATACAGTAAATCACAAGACCTTAATTCCAAATTAGCTAAATTCAATTTATTTAAACAGTCATTGTCTTGGTTTGAATCATATTTAAAAGGCCCTGAACAATGTGTTATAATTAATAATGTGAGATCCACCCTTCTCAAAATTGAAAC
Organism: Leuciscus waleckii; assembly: GCA_900092035.1. Lineage (NCBI taxonomy): Eukaryota > Metazoa > Chordata > Actinopteri > Cypriniformes > Leuciscidae > Leuciscus > Leuciscus waleckii. The sequence continues at coordinate 28,028 of FLSR01001456.1, forward strand.
AGGGATCCCTCAGGGCACTGTCTTGGGACCTATACTTTTCAGTCTCTACATTAATGATTTGCCATACGCATGTCCAGATATAGGTCTACAGATGTATGCTGATGACACAGTGGTGTATGCATCAGGTAATACCTGTATTTCTGTGGCTGATAAACTAAATGCCAACTTATGAAAAATATCATCTTGGCTGGCCTCATCTTGTCTCATTTTAAACACTAAAAAAACAATCTCCGTCTGCTTTTCCATTAAAAAACTACGTTCACAACTATTGAATGTACAAATTAATGGGGAGCTTCACCTGAAGTGAAGTATCTGGGAATAATTATAGACTATCAGTTGAATTTTAAAAGTCATATCAAGAAAATCAGTAAAACCATTGAGGCCAACTTGGGCTGTTTTATGATGATAAGAAACTGCTTGACTCTTGACTGTGCTTTTATTTTGATAAATTCTATGATTTTCTCACACATATCGTTTGGCTTAAGCACATGATCCCAAACTCACCAGTCATCAGTTAAGTCTATAGAGTGTCTTTATAACCGAGCCTTGAAAATCCTGGACAAGGAGAGAATAAGGTACCATCTTTGCCAAACTTTAAGCAAATATAAGATTTTAAGTTTTGCTAATTTTATCTCCCTGCACTTAAATTGTTAAATTGTTAAATTGGACTTTAAATGCCTAAATAACGCTGCCTCCCCCACCCCTTTGCAAAACAATAACAAGACAGCAAAGTGTTACCAGACCACCCAAGCAGCATTAAAAGGTAATTGTAGTATCCCTTTCCGTAGAACATAATTTGCCCAAACTGCCTATTCAGTAAAAGGGGTGAAATTATGAAATTATCTACCAGACCACTTGAAATGTGTTCAACATTACCCACCTTCAAAAAAACAAAAGCAACTGTGGCTAATTCAGGAACAATATTGCTCTCATATTTAGTGTCTGCATTGTGCTCTCTCTGTATACTTTTTTATTTGGTTTTGTTTTTTGCTCTTTTCATTGCGTTTCATTTAATTGTATCTCTATCTCATTTATAATAATGTTAGTGTGTGTTTTTTTTGGTTTTTTTTACTAAAAGCCCTTCTAGTGACAAGTGTTGTGAATTAGCTTTAGCTAAAAACACTATGATACATACATCAGATGACTGTTTAAGTTTCTCTGTTTTTTTGTTTTTTGTTTTTTGTAGCTGTCCCTATCTAAATAAACTTTAATAAAAGTCACGATTATGCAAAGAGAGACAGAAAAAGAACATCAGAGGCAGGGTTTTAACATCAAACCATTATGTCCGTAGAATGACGTTTCTGTCTCTAATAAAAGCTCAGTGTCCAGATGGGCCCCCAACCTGCTCAGCCAGACCAGTGTTTGTCTGCATACGTGTTCCTGCTCTTGCACACATGCATTTGTGTCAACATACACAACATAATGACGGAACTCTGCATAACACTCAGAAAACTTTTCTATATTTAATTTGCCAGAGTATTTTCTCTTTTTTTTTCATTCTGTCTGTCCCCTCCCCCACATCTCTCTCTCTCTCTCTCTCTCTCTCTCTCTCTCTCTCTCTCTCTCTCTCTCTCTCTCTCTCTCTCTCTCTCTCTCT
>FLSR01001457.1:20445-46058 GCA_900092035.1 Leuciscus waleckii
GTTACTTTACTAGTTACTTGAAAAAGTAATCTGATTACATAACTCAAGTTACTTGAAATGAGTTACCCCCAACACTGTATACTGTATGACAGTATGCTTCTACTTTTTTTGCATAGGTTGAAGTGATCATTTCTAACTGTAAACACAACATATAAAAGGATGCATGTTTACTTCATTACTTAACATTTGTGAAAATAATAAGGTGGCACTAGGATCACTACATCACTGAAGCAGAACATATAATTGGAAACAGGGAAACGACAGTACTAGAAGTAGAAAGCAATCTGTTATTCAGGGAGGTCAGATAGCTATTCAAGCTGAAAGGCAATAAATACTCAAGCATCCTTTACTTAACCTGGCATGAAGATGCGTATCTCTGAACTTACAGCAAATTGAACCTTGCAGAATGAGTCCAGCAGCAAAAGGCTATGCTAAGGTCAGCTATTTGATCATGTATTGTAGAAACGGAAAGTTTGCAATATAACCTAAATAGTATACTGTAAATAACAACTTTTAGGAGGAGACAGCCTCAATAACTAGTGAATCATTGATAATAAAAAAAAAATGTGCATGTTTTCCAGTGGCAGGAAGATGATATTTATGGTAAATGTAAATAAAGGTAGATTGGCATCAAGTGCAAATAAATACAATAGCATCTTGTTTGCACAAAATGCAAATAGCTATAGATGAACTGCTCAGACAATGCCATCAGTACCCAAGCTAGATTATTCAGTCTCAGATGAAGAGATTCAATACACCATGAAAGTAGTTTTATTGAATAATGAGAAAGGATGATTGAAGTCACCCCATACTGAATAAGTTTATATAGCCGTTAATCATTTTAGATCCTCTGACATATGGCAGTTCTAATTGGCAGCCAAGAAGGCAGAAAAGCTTTGGGCTTCATGTACTCATTCCCAGCACTGCCACTGGTAAAAGCAGAATCAAATCATCACATCGGTCAAAGGCTTTCCTCTCTGATCCTCCTAGAGCATGGACTGCACTAACAGTAGCACAGCGCCAAAGGCACAGCAATTATTTATTAACGTTCCTTTCCTTTGCTTATACCTTTCCATTCCTTTCCTTTCTTTGATTTTGACAACAATCAGAGCCCAGTCGAAATCCAATATATTTTATAGAAAGTGTGTAGCTTGAAGTTGTGCTTTGCGTAAATGGCCTATCTAAAGTCATCTCAGCCACATGACATTAAGCAATGCATTTGACACTGAAGTGTTTGCAATCTGTTTGTGGTGGACATAATGCGCTATTCTTCTGGCATGCTGAGTTTGAATCAATTAAAAGTATTTTCATAAAAGCTTGTAAAGGAGTCAAGGTAATTTAATCTGTTCGGTGTGATGGCGAAACAAATTACCAAACATTGCTTTGGGAATCATTTTATCTCCTCCAATTTCAAAAAATGAAACATTCACAGACTCGCAGCCCTTCAATTACAGAATATGAAGCTTGACAGTTCTATCACCGAAACTTCCTTCCAATGTGGTGAATAATGAGCAAATGTATGACATTTTGAATTTGTAAGTATGTCAAACTCAATTTATTTTTCACGCAGCTTTGGCCCAAGCGGCACCCATCATCCAGATGGATCAAAAAATTTATGAGGAGTCTTCTTCAATTGCAGTACTTATGCTCTGACTGACAGTGAAGTTTCTCGCCCTTTATCTCTCTCGGACTCAATCCAAAGTGAACATTGGTGTTAAATATCTCACGGAGCTGCGATGTGGGTGAAGATAGATTTCCCTTTTCATTTCTTATACAAAAATCTTTGAATGATTTGAATAGAAACTCAATTTATACTCCTCAGGTCTGAACCAGCGCTATGACAATACGTTTTTGCTTTATCAGCTTTAGATTCTCAGTCACATTTTAGAGTGGAATGGAATTGTTTATAAACTGAGAATATCATAGTTGTTCTGAGAACACAAACATAATATTTGAAGACTTTTGAAAATAAATATAGGGATGTGGTATTTTATGGGGTTAGAAAAAAGTTTATGAGTATAAACAATCATCCAATGCTACTAAAAACAGTCATCTTCCTTAAGGGCTTTCTAACCTACAAGCCAGACCACTCTGTCTCTGTGATCAGCTGTTCTTGTTCTATTTTATTTGAATTTTACAAGCAGAGTCACTGTGAATTGAAAGCTGTGACACTATCCAGTTGACGAAAAGAATACATTATGTATCCATTTTCAAAAAATATATTTTTTTTCTCTGATATTTCTAAACTCATCGTATACAATATCCAAAATGTTGTTCCAAAATGTTGTAGTCCAATGTTTAGGATCAAAGATTGAATTAAATAAACATTAAATAAACATATTTATAAAAAAAATTATCAAATATAAATATTTAACAGTAACTAAATATTACATTTTAAAATATTAAAGATTATACCAATAATCTTGATATACAGATCATTTATAACTACGGTAACACTTTACAATAAGGTTCATTAGTTAACATTAGTTAACTACATTAGTTAGCATGAACTAATAATGAACTGCACTTATTAAGCATTTATTAATCTTTGTAAATGTTAATTTCAATATTTACTAATATTTTTTTAAAATCTTGTCAACATTAGTTAATGCACTGTGAACAAACAAACAATGAACAGCTTTATTTTTTATTAACTAACATTAATGAAGATTAACAAATACAGTAACAAATGTATTGCTCATGGTTAGTTCATGTTAGCTAATAACTAATGTTAATTAGTGGACCTTATATTGTAAAGTTACCATAACTACTGTATATGACAATGATTGAATCAAATTATGTACTATGAGAATATCTTATTCCTTCTGGAAATGAAATGTTGGGTTTAAATATTTCCCTCTACCACTAACTGTTGCATAGTTTATTTTTCTTCAATTAGTAACAGTGTCATACCACAATGTTGACCTAACAAAACTGTGCAGCACTGCATAGGCATCAGAGTCACGTTGAACATCATTTCAACTGTTGCAAACAGTCTCGGACAATTAGATTCAATTCATTCAGATTCTGATTTTATTTGATTTATTTTTCTGTTCTGAGCTGAATGGAATATTGTACCTGCAAAATGGCAAAACCTCACACAATGTTTAATCACAGCCATTTCAAATTATGATAAGCCCACTTTAGAGACACGAAGAGTGAATTATAAAGCTTATGCTCTGTTCACAGTAAAAAGAGAATTACAATCCATTTATTTGTTCACTTTTGTTTGATCATCAGCTGTGCTTGTAGTGACCTGTCAGTCATTTTGAAGTATCACAAGTATATGGAATAGAAAGGAGAGAAGCCCAACATCCATAAAGACAGATGTTTCATAATATACAAAAACAACCAAAAAAAGAGAGGCAGTTTTGCTCTTATAAATTTACAACAGCCTCATATATCATACTTTGCATTATATCACTATGATATTTTGAACAAATGGGAGACACTGTACAAGCATAGCCACAAAGCTTAAATAGTTTATAATCTGATAAATAAATCCTGTCGATAAATAAATGTTATCATCATTGAAAAGTCTAGTCCAGTAAATAGCTCTTCTGTATACTTTTTTATGGCATGTTAAAGAGCAGCAATGCAATGATTCGTTTCACTGAAGGACAGTTAAGAACAGTTTGTAATAGAGCTCTGTTCAGTCAGGACTTTGCACCCTCAGGAGGAACCTCGCAATACTCAACCACATCAGGGCAACTCTCTCCTTCCATCTGTCATCCGATGACAACCCTCTCGTCCTCCCTAACCAACTGTGTCCGTTTTGTCTCTCTCAGCTGGAAAGAAACTGCACACTTTCTGGAAATTTACTTCTCTTGTCTTTTTTTTTTTGTGTGTCACCATATAAAAGGAGACAGCCTTTCATGTTACATAGCTCTCTAGTCACAATGACACAAGCCATATGTGCATACTCATCATAAAAAATATCTCTTGATAACTTCAAAGTGCCTGCAGCCATAATAAAGATAAGCCTGTTTCCTCTAATGCAGTACAGTGCTGCCCAATTCAGGAGGGTTTTTTTTTTTTTTTTTTTAACCTTTTTTACTTTTTAATCCAAACTTTTAAAAGCATCTTTAGCTTTTTAGTCCAAACTATGAGACCAGCCTCCGTTGTCCTCACAGATGCAAGGAGAGCATTACACAACAAAGTAGCAAAAAATATCAATGTCATTGTTGTGTATAGATTGTCAATGCAAAGAGAGTGGCTTTTTTGAAAACGTCTTTCTTGTCAACCACCTGTAAATGGCACTGGATGCTGCAAACTAGCTGCCGATGTCCTCTAAAAAGATCTTTTCCAGGGTTTGCACAGGATCTTCTAAAAGCTCGCCGGAAGTCCTGTTGAAAATTGTGTAGATGACGGGATTGAGGGAGCTGTTGCAGTAACCGATCCAGAAGAAAAACTTGAAAAGGGTGTCAGGGATGGCGCAGGGCTCCCTGCAGATCCCATACAGGCTGTAGCTGAAGAAGAACGGAAACCAGCAGACCACGAACACCCCCATGACCACGGCCAGCACGAAGGTGAACCGCTTCTCTCGTGCCTGGGAAATTTTTTTTCTCGAAATGGTGTTCCTCCTTTTTCTGCGGGAGGAGAACAGGTCTAGGGACTTGCTGCTGGCTCGGGACTTTCGGCTGGAGTGCTTGGAGCTGGAGCTGTTCTTGCGGCTGGATCGACGGTCTTTTCGTGAGGGCCCCGTCTCGTTTTGCACCCGTTTGGCCTTTTCATCAGATGAGCTGCTGTCATCCAGATCTGCATCTGGGTCATCCTCGCCTATTTTGCGTTCCCCTGTTGGTGGCGAGGGACAGTGCCCGTTTTCTCGCCTAGAATCCTCACGGCTCAATCCGTTCTCCAGCCGTGGCGTTCCTGACGCGCCGTCCGGATCGCGGCGCTTTTCCGACATATTTCGGGTTCTCGTCTTGGCCACCTGGTAGATTCGGATGTAAACAAGGATCATGATGACACACGGGGCAAAGAATGACCCGATGCTGGAGTACAAGATGTACCACGTGTGGTCGTTCAGCTGGCATTGCGGTTCGTTCTTGTCAACATCTTTATTCCGGTCCATGGAGATGAGCGGTGGGAAGGAGATTACAGCCGAGATCAACCATACCACCACAATCATGCCCTTTACCCTGCGAGGCGTCCGCTTTAAGTTGTACTCGACCGCCTGTGTTACAGACCAGTATCTGTCCAGACTTATGGCACACAGGTGAACAATAGAAGATGTGCAGAAAAGAACATCTAGTGCTAGATAGATATCACACCAAACTTTCCCAAAAAACCAGTAGCCCATTAATTCATTGGCCAGAGAGAAGGGGATAATCAGTGTGGCCACCAGAATTCCGCACTGGCTAGAGACACAGGAAAAGGTTTTGTGGAGGCTTGAGCGCTCTGCTCGTTAAAACAGCGATAACGACCAGCACATTCCCCACAATTGTAAACAAGATGAGGAAGCTCACCAGCCCCGCTAGCCCTATAATGGTGGCCGGAGAATAGCGACGTGTAGAATTCCCAGAGGATGTAGAATTCCCAGAGGATGTAAAACCAATGTCAATGTAAGTGTCCACTTCGCTCATAATGCTTAAGTTATGCATATTGAATCAGAAAAAGCTCTGCTGTCCAATCAATACACGGGCGTCTTCGCGAATATTCTGTTTGTAAGTTAGTTGCAGGTTCCTCTCCGTTTTTTCTTACCTTGTATTCTTATTTTAATCCCGTTCGCGTCTTTTTCTTTTCCACACAATTCCTCCTACGGCTCATTTGGTTGCGGCTTTTGAAAAAAAGACCCATCCCGGTGTGAGTTTGAAGTAACCATCACCGTCTCTTACATCCGTGCGACCTGTTCGTCCTCTCACGGGCGTCTCTCTCAGCATCCTTGCGCTCTCTCCACCCGAGCGAAACACCGCGCGCTCTGCTCTGCGCGCCCGGGACTCAACTACACACGTGCTGACAACATTAAACTGATGGAGCGCCGCCCCGCCCTTGGAGAGAGTCAGACGGAGAGGAGAACCGACTCCTGAACTACCCGAACACCGTTTAGCGTCATTTTGTATGTTACACTGGACATTTTATATCAGACCATAGCGCGTTTTTATGCATTTCTGCTTCAGCGGTTTATCTTTACATGTCTCTGAACAGACGTCATTAGCTATAGCAGGGGCAAACAAACAAAGGAATGTATTTGTTAGGTAGACAGTATTTGTTAGAAAAAAGAAATGTATTTTATTTTAGAGTAGCCTACTATAGGCGTTGACAGGATAACGTGTTCAGGGGTGGGAAAGGGCTGTGAACTCGCTTTCGACATTTGTGCTCGCTGGGTGTCACTGTTGTAACAATGGGATTGTGCTTTTAAAAAATGGGAAACCGTTCAAGTCAACCATATCTTTCCTGATTCTCTTTCTTCGCTTTGGTCTTATTTTCACAAGTAAGTGTTGAATTTTAGGCAACTAATATCAAAACGGATAATCAAAAATACCTTTTTTTTTCTAACACTTCAGCATAGTTTTAGTACAAGTATAGGTTTTGCACCAAATGTGATTCATCTAAGGCTACCTTTTATTTAAAGTAGCCTGTTTGTCTTTCATAATTAAATATACTTATTATTTAAAACATAAAACCTATTTGGAACTATTTTATTTTGTGTTTTATTTTGTACATGTTCCAAACAAGATAGTGAAACAATTCGTTTTTATTATAGTATTACCAGTTTTATATAATCTGGCAAGTAGGATATTGTTTACTGTTCTATATACCCAGAGAGAGAGAGAGAGAGAGAGAGAGAGAGAGAGAGAGAGAAAAGAGAGAGAGAAAAGAGAGAGAGATAGGGAGAGCACGCGTTGTAAAGGGTGCCATGTGATAAATGACAGAGGCTGCTAAATTACTGTAACTCATCCTGATCTGAAAATATTAGCTTCAGTATCTATTCATTCAGACTATAAGAACATTTTGTCAAAAAAAAAAATCTGATTAACGTGTTTAAATTGGCACAAAACCTCACAACAATGTCATATCTTTGATCAACCCACATTGGATTTTATTGATTTTCATGTCAATTTGGTTAGGAAATGAGTGTGTTTTTCTTCATAATGTACTGTCATTTTTTCCATTACATTTTAAACATATCTTACATTGTTTTTTTATTAAATTAAATGTTAAATTATCAAATTGAAAAAATTATATATCATTCTGTTTAGTTCTCATTACATGCCACAATGAAATGTTTAGTTGTGTGAAAGGTAACATGTACTGGACAGCCCTAATGAAAGCATCTGTATGTTATGGAACAGAGACTCAAGACAAAATGATACTGGTAAGAAACAGGTTTATTGAAACAAGTAGCGGTGAGCACCAGTGGGTGACGATAATAGAGGAATGTCTTTGAATAATGATGGTGAGATATACTGACAGTCTGTGGTTCTTTTGCAGATGAAGGAGGTCTTGGATGCTGAGGTGAGAGATAACTGGAGTACACAGTGGAACGGAGAGAAGTAAGTAGCTGAGTGATGACAGGAACCAGGAAGACGATGGAGACTTTGGAGAAACAGGACGGTAGACGATCACACTAAACATCAATCGTAGGAAGGTAAGAGTAACAGGGAAGTGAGTCCTTAAACGAGACCAGACAATGTGACTGTGTGAGGTGAGTGCTTTTGTGCTGATGTTCAGATGACGTGCACAGGTGCGGGTGATTAGTACTCAGGTGACAGCGATCTCTGTGATTGTGTGGTGGTGCAGCTTGGCTGATCCCTGACAGTCCGTAGCCCTCCCAGTCCACCATATACTCCAGACGGCCAACATGGTGCCGGGAGTCCAAGATCTCATGGACGGTGTAGACCATTCCATCCTCCAGTATCAACGGAAGGGGGGGTTCCTCTGTCGGGCCAGGCTCTGTGGAGGGAACAGAAACAGGCAAGTGATAGGGCTTGAAGAGTGACACATGAAAGGTAGAGTGAATCCTGTAGTGTGAGGGTAACTGCAGCTGGTAGGTGACTGGGTTGATCTGTTGGGTGATGGTGAAGGGGCCAACGAATCTGGGACTCAGCTTCTTGCAGTGCAGTTGCAGCTTGATGTGGAAAACCAGACCGTCTGCCCTGGCACTCAGAGAGATGGTTCCGCTCTGAGTGTCTGCCTGGGTCTTTTGTCTGCGCACTGCCCCTTGAAGGTGATGATGTGCGTCGTCCAGACCCTCTCGGAACAGTAGTCGACGAAGGGGACGTCGGAGGGCTCCCCGGACCATGGGAACAGTGGAGGCTGGTAGCCGAGCACGCACTGGAAGGGAGTGAGTCCAGTGGCAGGCTGACGGAGGGAGTTCTGCGCATACTTCGCCCAGTCTAGGAATTGGTTCCAAGAGTTCTGGTGGCCATGGCAGAAGGTTCTCAGGAAGAGCCCAATCTCCTGGATCTTCCTCTCAGTTTGCCTGTCCGACTGAGGATGGTAAACAGACGAGAGACTTATAGTCACACCTAGGAGTTTAAAAAAGGCCTTCCATACCTGGGAGATGAACTGTGTCCCTCTGATACAATGTCTTAGGAGATTCCATAGTACCAGAAAACATGGTTGAATAGGAGTTCAGCCATGACCATGGCCGTGAGACTAGACGACAAGACTTAGAGAAACGATCAACAATGTGTTACCATCAGAGGCAGGCAGGTCAGTGGCAAAATCCACTCCTAGGTGTGGCAAGATGGTAGATGGTGTGGGCTTTTGGGGATGGCACAGTCCGAACATCCCTGAACAAACTTTCTCACGTCCCTTGCCATGCAGGCCACCAGAAGCGTTCCTGTAGCAGTGAGAGGGCACGGTTGGCCCCTGGGTGGCCAGTGCCCACTGAAGAGTGTACAAAGTGGATGATGTTGGTGCATTGTGTCCTGGGATCATAGATGCGACCTGGAAGAAACTCTGGCGGAATGGGTTCAGAGGCATTGGAGGTGGTAAGTTGCTGGTTCAGATTCCACTGGATTGGACACATGATGAGTTGACGAGGCAAGACGGGTTCTGGTTCATCCGACTTCTCAGGAGCATGGAGACGTGACAAGGCATCAGCTTTAGCATTCTTAGTTCCTGGACAATTGGAAATAGAAAAGTTGAAGCGAGTGAAGAATAATGCCCATCTTACCTGTCTGGGGTTGAGTCTCTTTGCCTCTTGGAGATATTGAACGTGCTTGTGATTAGTGAGGACGATAAATGGTTCTTTAGCATGTTTAGTTCCAACTCTAATCAAACACACCTGAATCAGCTCATCAAGCTCTTCAGAATCGCTTGAGTTTTCAAAGGCAGGTGTGCTGAAGCAGGTTGGAACTAAACTCTGCAGGACAGTGGCTCTCCAGGAGCAGGAATGAAGACCTCTGATGTAGACGATACGGTACGATGAAGGATTCACAGAGTTCCATAAAGTGGGAGACAATAATGGAGAATGTCTTTGAATAATGATGGTGAGATATACAAACAGTCTGTGGTTCTTTTGCAGATGATGGAGGAGGTCGTGGATGCTGTGGTGAGAGATAACTGGAGTACACACAGTGGAACGGAGAGAGGTAAGTAGCTGAGTGATGACAGGAACCAGGAAGACGATGGAGACTTTAGAGAAACAGGACACTAGACGATCACACTAAACATCAATCGTAGGACGGTAAGGGTAACAGGGAAGTGAGTCCTTCCTCAAACAAGACCAGACAATGTTACTTCTACTTCTACTTCTACTTCTACTTCTTCTTCTTCTTCTTCTTCTTCTTCGTCTTCTTCTTCTTCAGTGAATTTTATTGGCAGTTTGCAATCTTTGTGCAGACAATGTGACTGTGTGAGGTGAGAGCTTTTGTGCTGACTGTGCTGAAGATCAGATGACGTGCAGGTGCGGGTGATTAGTACTCAGGTGACAGCGATCTCTGTGTTTGTGTCGTGGTGGAGCCTGGCTGATCCCTGACAGTGTATAGCTTAAGTGCTAATAGTTTATACTTTAAAATTGGCATTGTGTACAATGAATATTATTGGTACTCATGACAAATTGCTTGCGATGTGCCTCATTTGTAAATCTCTTTGGTTAAAAGCATCTGCTTAATGGATAGCATTTGCATGAATTACAAGCTTTCATCAATTTGGACTTTAGTGCCAAGAGTTATTAATCGTACATGTGAAAATTCTAAACTTAAATCTAATAATAAAAATATATATATCATGATGAGTCTGTGGTCAAGATGATTGATGCTATTCTCTGACCCTGATCTATCAGAGGTCCACAATGAAGTGCTGTTCATGACATTTCATTCTTAATGTTCATCCCTAGTAGACGTGAGTCAGTGAAACAAAGGGGCATTTTTCTTTAATTTTATAAAATGAAATATGCTAATGAGGTTAGCGTATGATATATTTGCTCAGCTTGAGGTAAAATACTACAGAAAGAAATGAATTTAACTTATTCACAGTACATACTGATACAACGTAGACTGAATGAGTCTGATTGTGTAGTGGTTGTCACAAGTTATATTAAGTACACTATTAAGTTATAAGTATAATATAATAAGTTAGTGTGTAAGCGTGTATGAGCTTGTGCATGAGTGTTATACAGTGTCCATTAAATGTGCATCTCACACGGAATTATATACTGCACATAAGGGCCAAAAACTGATTTATATTAAATAATTCATGAGAGAGAGAGAGACAAAAGGCACAATTTAAATGCATATGTGAACTTTGATGACATTACTGATTTTAATGTCCACTGATGGCTGAGTGGATATAAAAAAAATATAAAAAATAAACTTCTGTTTTTACTGTATAATACAAAAATTATATAAAACAACACAAGCAAAGTTGGTCAAAATTCAGAATTTAACATTTGGCTCCCTTTTAGTTTATGGTTTGTTATTTGAATTGCTCTTTGTCAAATGGGAAGTTGAATTGGAATTAAAGAAAATGGAATTTGAACTAATATGAATTTGAATTATTCTAATTAAAATGATCTCCCTGCATCCAAATAATCATGCTTCCCTATAAGTAGGTGAAAAAACTGTATGTGAGATGAGTTGTATGTCCGAATCAATAGTATTCATCAAATAGAAAAAGGTGAAAAACTTCTGGCTGACCTTCTTACAGTTATTCTGAACTTTACTGTCCCATGCGGAGTTGTGATAGGTGACAATGGCGGATATATTATGTCTGAATTTTTTACATTCATATACTATATCGAACATAGTTTTTTTAATGGTAGCAATGTGAGATTCAAATCAAATATAGAACCTAGAGAGTATGCAATTTCAAACACAGCTTGAGATCTTCAACGAGTAATTCCATTCTGTGAAGTTGTTTGTATAGGTCGCAGATCTTATTTTAAACAGATATGTGCTTTGTCTGTAAGGCCCAAATCCTCCAAACTTCAAGACTTTGTGAACTTCCTTACATTTTCCTGACATCTAGTGCCTTGTTTGCTTGAAGAAGGAATTCATGTGCATGAGTGTGTGATGAACAATCAATTTTGTGATACACACCTATCTGACTGCGTTCCTGTTGTTCTGTTTCTGTTGTTAGTTGTTTGCGTGTGTAGGTGGGATGGCGGGTGGGCCTACAATTCAATGCTGTTAAGAGCAGTAGAAGTTGACCCTCAGGCTCTGCTCTTCTCAAAGCTGATTTGTATTGAGCCTTCCTGGCTTGTGATCATTAAAGGTTCCCCTTGGGCCACACTTGTGTCTTTTTAATTGAAGCGTGTGTGTATGTGATCCACATCATTACCTTGACTTGATCCCTGTTCTGTCCTTTCTTCCCTCTGCCCGTGTTGGATTCACATGTGAGCAATACAAACGCAAAATGATGTAAAGCAGACCAATGCACAATCTTAGTACATGTCTTGTGGCAATCTGAAACATCAGATTAATGTTGAGATCGCCTGTGGTTGCTGTTTATAATTTTGTACAATGTTGGCAACATTTTGCAGTGAGAAAAATATGAGTCTCAAATGTAATTTTCTGAAAGACATTTATAGGATCATCAAGGTTAATGGATACTTCTGTAAAATTAAAAGTTAAGAACTGTATCTTGCTCACTGAGGGACAGTGTAATAGGTTACCTTGGTTTTGAGCCAAGGTTGACGCATATGAAGATTGATTGAAAGACTGTAGGCAATTATTTTAGCAACACTGTGACTGCTGACAGCTAAAGAGACCTAAGTGTCTATCCACATAAGCCTACAATGTGTGTGTGCGGTTCAGGTACATAGTGGGGACATTTTTTGGTCCCCACGAGGAAAACAGCTTATGAATCATACTAAATTATGTTTTTTGAAAATATAGAAATGTAGGAAGTTTTCTGTGATGGGTAGGTTAAGGGTTAGCGGATAGAATATACAGTTTGTACAGTATAAAAATCATTGCCTATGTAAAGTCTCCATAAAACATGGAAAACAAAAGTGTGTGCGTGTATCCCGTTTACAGGCCCAACAGTCAGACGCATGAGACACTGCGGCGGGTTTGATTTTAATTCTCTAGTCGGCGGGTGCACACAGTGTGAAATTGTAATTGGCCTCAACAGCAGGATTTGTTACAATTGAATTTCAGTGCATCAATCACAATTTTTGACAGTATTATTGAGTAATATAGTCAATTAATTTATTACATTATTTAGTTTGTGTTTCATCCAAATCAGCCTTTAGTAAATTAAATCAGAGCTGCTACTAAAGGAAATTGTGAGGGCACAACGGTGAGCTGAACTATTGTTTTAGAAAGTCTGTAGTTTGGGTGTTTTGTGTTAATGAAAATCTCCCATGAGAATGCTAAAGGGAGATCTAATAACATAAATTGTCCTTTGTTGCTGCGGTTCAGTGTTGGACAGATTTTGACACAGGTGAGACTGGCTGTTAGTAAGCTAAATCAGTTTAAAGGTGCAGTGTGTGATTTTTAGCGGCATCTAGTGGTGAGGTTGCGAATTGCAACCAACAGAAGTTACGGTGGCCGACAGGAAAAGATGTCATCGAGAGTAGCCAGTTAAGCAATGAGGTTTCTTTACAAAAAATAAATCAAGAAATTAGGTTTACTTTATTTTTCAGGAAAACAATATGTTATTGCGAATATTATTGTTACTTGTTCATCATTGTGTCAGTGTTTTATTAGCTGACTTTAGCTAGCTTCCTTGCATGAAGAACAACATAGTAACAAAACGCTTTTGTCCATTTAGGGCTACTGTTGAAACATCTCGGCGCATTTCAATGTAAGGGGACCCGCGGCATATGTAGATATAAATGGCTCATTCTAAGGTAGTAAAAACATAACGGTTAATTAAGTAAGGTCTTTATACACCACTGAAAACATAGTTATGTATATGATGTTGCATTTCTGTCAACAGATCCTCCTAAATATTACACAATGCACCTTTAAGACAGATGGCTGATGTGAGTAAGAGAGATGGTAGAAGGAGAGAGAGGGAAAAGGTGTTTATGTCTTGGAGAATAATAGGTCTGAATGTCTTTTGCTGTTAGTGACTGAAATGGCTTATCATGGGTGACTCTCACAAAACCTGTCATCATCTTCATCCCAAAATAGCAGAAATGGACAAATAGGAAAGAATATATATATATATTCCATTGTGGCATGAATTTAATTATTTTAAGACCATTTCTCATTGTGCTGCTGCAAAAAAATTAGTATGTTTAAAAATGTAGTAACACTTTACAATAAGGTCTCATTTGTTAACACTAGTTAATGTAACATGAACTAACAATGGGCAATAGGTAGCCTACATTTTTTACTTTATTTTTAAATCTTTGTCAATGTAAGTTAATTAAAATTCAGCTGTCCGTTGTTTGTTCATTTAGTTCACAGTACATTAACTAAAGTTAACAAATACAACTTTTAATTTAAATAATGTATTAATAAATGTTGTAGAATTTTTTTTAATATTAATATGAATAAATGCTGTAGAAGTATTGTTCATTCTTAATTCTTGTTAACTAGTTAACTAATGTTAACTAATGAAACCTTATTGAAAAGTGTTAGGGTTAGGGTTATTTAAAAAAACAAACAAAAAAAAAACATCATAGCTTTGTGTTTTATCAGTTTTAATTTAGACTGGTTCGAATAAAAAAAAAACTGGTAACACTTTACAGTATAAGGTTCCATTTGTTATCATTAGTTAACTACATTAGTTAACGTACTGAAAATGAAAAATACTTCTAAAGCATGCATTAATCTTTGTTCATTTTAATTTCAACCTTTACTTATACATTTTTAAAATTAAAACTATCTGGTAAAACGAGACCTGAACAAACCTGAAACTGAACTAACAAGAACAAAGATGAATACATACTGTAACAAATGTATTGCTCACTGTTAGTTAATGTTAGTTAATGCATTAACTAATGTTAAAGGGGTGGCTGATTATGATTTCACTTTTTTAACTTTAGTTAGTGTGTAATGTTGCTGTTTGAGCATAAACAACATCTGCAACTGTTACAACGCTCAGAGTCAAAGCAAGGGGGAGAATATCTTTTAAAGAAATGGCTTTTTAAGGACTAGGCTACAGCAAACGTCTGGTAGGGACTACATTCCTCCCGGGTTAGTGACATCACCAACCCTAGAATTGACATAAACCCCACCCCCGGGAATGCGATTTATAGATTTCCATGACAGAATACGCTAATCAGTGACTAGAAGATAACTACACATAAACTAGATAAATTAATCAACTAACCATTCAGATACGTCCTGCTGCATTCTACATGTTGTCACCTCTTCTTGAGTCTCTCCATCATTGTCTGACTCTGGTTTAAACATAAAAGGCTAAAAGTGTGAGAAATTTTAAGGACACAAGCTCTTGTAGCTCCGCCCTCTGTGCCGGGAGCAGCAGCTCATTTGCATTTAAAGGGACAGACACACAAACAATGCGTTTTTGCTCACCTTCAAAAAGTGGTTTAACATTTAACAAAACTTTAACATGCTATATAAAAATAGCTGTGAGGTATTTTGAGTTAAAACTTTACATACACACTCTGGGGACATCAAATACTTATTTTACATCTTGTGAAAAGGGCATTATATTTAACCCTTTTAACTATAATGGGACCTTATGTATAGTGTTACCAAAAAAATAAAATAAAATAAATTGTGATTTACAGTATTAAAATAATAATAGTAATAATAATTTTGTGTTCTTTTTTCTTTTTTACTACATGTCTGTGAGATTCACCCTTAACTAAATTATAAAACTACTCCTGAGATTCTTTAGTGATTTTACACTTTGCTCTATATATGGTATATATCTTACTCTATATATGCTCTATACCTAGAAGTTGTTTGTGTGTGGTGTGTGTGGTGTGTGTGTGTGTCCATACGATATTTCTTTTGAAATGGACACAACCAATCTGTGCACAGTGTGCAGTATTGATATCTCTAACTGACCAATTCCAGTCTCTATGCAAACCACACTGACCTCTGCATTTTGGAAATAACCGACCGCTGCTTCATGCACCCAATTTTCCCCACCCTTGAGTACGATCTATTTCACAACAGGAGATGTTTGAGTTTGCAAATGCTTGAATTTATGGATCCTGGTTCCCTTCACCTCTACAGTCATTTTACATTGGCAGTCACAGATGAAACTCTTCAGGATACACAGCTTGCCTTGAAGTTAATGGATATTCCCTGACTGAGGCTCCTGTCCCTCAGTGATTGTCCACCTGGATACTCAATGTAAGACTTCTCTGCTGTTGTTTTGAGGCACATGTTGATTTTCCAAAATCATAAATATCATGTGTGTGAGATGAATGCATATTGTTGGCCTGCCGCACAATCTTGAGAAGCGGTAGGAATGAGTCAAGATGGAAGCGGCAGGAGAAAGAAGTCCATTAGAAAGCTCTGGAGGACTGACAAGGTGTCAAAGAGAGAGATCTTTTAATGATGGAGAGAGCAAAATAGAATGAGACTCGTATGTGAGTTTGTCATATCTTTCCTTTTCTTGCAATTTAATGGGTGATGACAGCATTAAGGATGAAAGAGAAGAAGGGAGCGAGAAAGGGGGAAATAATGTTGCAGGGAACAATTTAACATGGAGTGGTATCTCTGGTCTGAGAAATTCCTTTATATCAGTACTTAACTTTTCTTTTTATTGCACCTTTGTGC
Organism: Leuciscus waleckii; assembly: GCA_900092035.1. Classification (NCBI taxonomy): domain Eukaryota; kingdom Metazoa; phylum Chordata; class Actinopteri; order Cypriniformes; family Leuciscidae; genus Leuciscus; species Leuciscus waleckii. The sequence continues at coordinate 36,552 of FLSR01001457.1, forward strand.
CACATTATAATATGGAGTTAATATATGTCAATATTTCAAATTTATGAGACATTTTGTCTCAGTGCAGTACAATGGCTATGGCAAATAATGAAAATTATACTTATTTTTCCGTCTAAAATCATGCGTTTGTTTAATTGCATATCAAAATTGAGCAGTAAATCACTGATATAATTAAGAATATAATAAATGGGTGATTACAGCATTACGGATGAAAGAGAAGAAGGGAGCGAGAAAGGGGGAAATAATGTTGCAGGGAACAATTTAACATGTGCTGAATTTCCATAAAATCCATAGGGAGTGGTATCTCTGGTCTGAGAAATTCCTTTATATCAGTACTTAACTTTTATTTTTATTGCACCTTTGTGCCACATTATAATATGGAGTTAATACATTCAATATTCAAACTTATGAGACACTTTGTCTCAGTGCAGTACAATGGCTATGGCAAATAATGAAAATTACTTATTTTTCCATCTAAAATCATGCCTTTGTTTATTTGCATATCAAAAGTGAGCTGTAAATCACTGCTATAATTAAGAATATAATTAAAGGAAGTCACGGATGAGAATCAGAGGGACCCTGTCTGGTTATTTTAAGTCCTTACCCTGTTAGCGATGTGGAGTTGATTGGAAAGCACCAGACTCAGTGTGACTTTGCCTCAGGTTTGCTGTCTGTTCGTTTGAAGTGCTTGATTACTGATCTTTTTGCAGCAAGAATATTTATCGGCTAATTTGTGATGCTGGACAGCAAGGATCAGAATTCAGTTCAATGTGCACTAACTGATGAATGTGTCAGAAGTAATCGAGGCTTATGCAGGCACACTGCAATGCAATTTGCTCATTTTCTATCACAATAACTCAATATCGGAAAATGCATTCCATTTATTTGAATAACTCAGAATAAATATAACAAATCTGTTTTATTCCACAATAAATATTGCTGCACTGCCCAAATGGATATTATGAGGTGATGAGTAATTTCTCATTTAAATTCCGCATCTACATCTATGTTCAGGTGCAGCCAAGTTCAGACTGTTATACTGGTTATTGACATACTTCTAATTAGTTAGTCTGCAAATAAGGCACTCTTGATCTCAGTGATTGTGTGAGCTGTTGGACTGATTTTGTGTACATAATTATATGCATGAGCTGTTCTGTGGAGAAGTTCATCATGTCACTCACAGTTCCTCTTCTCATTGTTCAGATCAATGCTCTCAGTTCTTCATCACTCTTGGTTTAATACCCCAACCCTTTTATAACTCTCCAACTTCTTTAATCACACAGTGAGAACTGATGTGTTATACTGCATGTGCTTGCTGCTGAAATGTCAGTGCTTTAACTGTGATGCTTAAGCACCTACTTCAACCTGCTTGATCCGACTTGAGTGTTTGTTATTGCTGCATGACAAACCGCTTCTTGCAGTATGTTGTTTTCTCTCTGAAAGGTTAAAGCATGTCTCTGGAGTATATTTGTGTGTGTGTGTGTGTGTGTGTGTGTGTGTGTGTGTGTGTGTGTGTGTGTGTGTGTGTGTGTGTGTGTGTGTGTGTGTGTGTGTGTGTGTGTGTGTGTGTATTACACTCCATCTAGTTTTCTAGATGGGATTGTCCGATTTTTTGTTTAAAACAAGAAACTGACAAATGTGTAAAGGCAAGCAAAGCTTAATTCCACAATACATACAGAAAGGTGGTGTGACTCAAACATGTAGATAAACACTCGAATGCGTTCAGACTTGCATCCCAGGTGGTGAGAGTGGAGAATGTAAAATATGGAAAAGGGGGTCAAGGATATGCCACTTTACTCTTCCCCTTGCTGTCATTGTTGTCAGACTAGCCACCCAATCTGAGCATATGCTGTCCTCTGTGTGTGTCTGCATGCATATGCATTTATTTGTGTATATAGTACCTGATCTAAACCTTAATTTTATTTTTGCCTGTAACTGCTTGTCATGCAGATTTCTTCCTTTGTTACAATTAACTGACATTGTGGTGACAAGGTTACCTTAATGCTTCTTGAATTTATACTAACCATATAAAGTTCACATTAATGCACTTGGTTGAGTCCTCCCACAGCTTGGTTTCTTGGATCACTTGAATGAGGGTAAACAGCTGAATGCCGCTGTCCTTGGTGCTGACATTCATTTGCATGGCAAAAATGAGTGAGAAATTCTATTATGCTGTAACGGAAATTTCAGCTGCAGGGAGCTGTTTGACTTATTAAAATTGAGTTTTAATAGTGGTAAGATGCTATTTCTGTGTTTACAATTGTTATTTCTGCACATTTAGAGCAAGTGTTTGAATGGTCTTTTAACAGTGTTAATGAGTTTATTACAACATATACTGCCCTAAAATGAATACTTTTCCGTGCATACCTTTTGTGTGCATTAAATTATGTATTCATTACTGAGGGTACATTGAAGGCATTTAAATATAGTGGAAAAGCTGATTGCCAATAAGGAAATGGCTTATAGACATTTATGCAAATCTATGGTAAATTTAATCAGTAATCTAAATTCAGACCAGTCCGCTTTACAAATTATTAGTCTCAGGAGGGGTAAGACGGATGTCCCTTTATTAAATTGCATTAAATGTTTGTCTCGTCTGCGTTTATATTTATAAGAAAGGATTCAGACTCATTGACTATTATAATGTAAATGCAAACCTATTACTGCAGCATTTTGTGTTCTGATGAATGCTAATGTAGATTCACACTTTGTTTTGTTTTTTTAAATAAAATAACTTATTCCAGCATATTAAGGGTTAAATGTTGTGTTTACACAGGATTATTGGATCCTGCTGCTTCCAGCACTGAGAATGAATTTGTTCCATAGTAGTGTTGATCCAATAACCTCAAAGTCCAAAAGTGCCATGGCAAATCATTGGCTCAAGCCTGCATGAATAGATTTTTTAAATATTTATTTATATATAATACACCCGGTGGATTTAGACGCTGTGTATTCTGTAAAGTCTGTCTATCTAGTAGCTTGATGCTACTAAACTGCTAAATTTATGTTCCTACAATCAAGTCAAGTCAAGTCAAGTCAAGTCAAGTCAAGTCAAGTATATTTGTATAGCGCTTTTCTCAATACAGATTGTATCAAAGCAGCTTCACAGTATTAAATTAAAATAATACAACAAGGTTTGTTTCTAGTGGAATTTATTGATTGATCAAATTAAATTAAATATCCCCAAAATATCCCCTAAATATCTGGGGATATTTTAATTACACAAAATTTGCATCATTTCTTCATATTAGTACATAATTCCCATCACTTTGAGATGTTATGCCAAGTATGCCAAATCCCTCAGGTGTTAAAAGTAATAAAAGTGAAAGAACGGGTAATATGTTTTTATGAATAATTATTCCTTAGTTTGAGGGACTGTTAAGTCTGCAAAATTATCTTTGATCACTCCTTGTTCACATATTACAGACAGTTTGGCTCTCCTGAGCACAAAGTAAACCTCTGGTATTCCACTATAAAGCAGATTCATGGCTGAGCCTCTTCATTTTACTCATGAAATATGAAATAAAAAAGAATGTGTTAAAGGCAGTGTCAGTGTTCAAGAGAGGACATGTACCGTTTATTGAGCTCAATGCACCTTATAATCTTTGACATAGCATAACATCTAAAATGCAAGCAAAGGTTAAAGGTTGAGTGGTTTCACCTAGATGTAAAATTATATATAGCCTAACTACAGTACATGCAGTGTGCTCTTTTCCAGCAAAAATTGCTTGTCTTTCATAGTTAAAGTTCCCTATTATGCTAGTAAAGGTGTTTTGTTTAGGAGGTCTTCTAGGTTTACATGCATCCAAGGTCAAAAACACAAATTCTCATACATTGTAGCATCACCTCTTTTCTCACAGTGTCTGAAACGGTTTAATAAAGGATTCGGTCTCTCTAAACCCCTCCTTTCTGAGATCCAACTCTGCTCTGATTGGTCAGACGTCCCAGTCTGTTGTGATTGGTCTAACAAAACGTCCATTAACGTCCATCTGAATTTCAGCTTTCGGAGGCTCTGCAGGCATATCAATGGCCTTGGTTTTACCATAACAATTCGGGCCTAAGTCCTCAACCTTTGGAAGTGCATGCAGAGTGGATTTGCTTTCGCAGCACAGAAAACAGCGTTTTCTTGACATGTCGACACATGAACCAGACTCTTGCAGGCTTCTGCTACAACTAAAGTGCTTGAGGGCAGGTCAAAGTAGACGAGGCTAATAGTATCATGATACAGTGATGTATTATAGTATTTCGATTATTTCCCATGGTATTTAAAGGACCATTTTCATGGTATTCGCATAGTGCTCCTGGGTTCTTAAAAGAATACCATGAATACCATGGTACCATGTCCAAAAACATGGCAATGCAATGGTACTTTTTATTAGTGGAAGAAAACTATTTTCAGCTTAACCAAATACAATATAAATTGAAATGTTAATTCACTCTCATGGCAAAAAAAAATACAGTTATCAATTTTCATGACCTTTCGACAATTGTCAACACATCAGGCTACCCTGGAGTCTGCTTGTTTTCTGTCTCTGTCTGCTTCCCTTTTTCCATCATTAAGACTGAGCTGAAAACACACATTGCTTTACCCCAGCAGGAGCTGCTATTGAACACTGCCTCATATGTAAATAGTCATCATTATTTGTCTGCATATTTGCCAGTTTTATCACACATACTTTTATAGCTTTTATGGGACCAGACCTCGAAGAGAACAGATTTTGAAAACAGATATTTTAAAAAGGGAATTGCTATGTGAAATTTTACCCACACACTCACAATAGCCAACATTTGTAATCATGAATTTCTCATCAGTTGAAGCAGTTTCATGTTTGAGTAAGTTTATCTGAGCATGTTCACTCTTGTCTGATGTTTTGGCAATGACTGCCTAACTAAAAAAACATGGCGGGTGCTAAGTTTGGGTAATTACGAGGGTTTTATCATTGAGTTTCTGCAAACTTAATTTTTGCATATGCAAATTGCAGACTTTTCTTGCTAGATGGAATGGATGGATTAATGTATTGGCAGCCAGAATGGAAAAATTATTAACAGACAGATAGGGATAATTTGCATAAGCTCATGGTGTTTGGTGCTAATTAGACATGTTTTATCTAAAACTCTTGTACTTTATATAATTACAAATCTGTGTTATGATTATGTTGTATAAATTCAGTGTCCCTTTTTTGCTGCGCTCCACTTTGTATTACAATTGAGTGTTTTTGTGTCCGCTCGTTTACTATTATAAATTCAAACCAAAGTTTGTCTTGCATAGGGACACAAAGTCAGCCTAAACTTTCATCTGAAATCCCACGCTTGCTTTCAATTCACGGTTCAAAAAGAACACCAGCAAACTCTACAAATCACCAACACGGACTTCATGCCAGGGAATTCGACTTCATTTAATGGCACAATCTCATTTCAAATCTGAGTTCTGTCTGCTCAGCTGAGCGAGAAGCCTCGCATGGTACTCAACATTAGGTAACTGCCTTAGAGAGAAGAGAATTACAGAACAGATCAGATAAAACAGATAGAAAGGAAACTCCATAGTGGCTCTTCACATCTATTGATCCAGCAGAGAGGACTGCAGATCTCCAGCTAGCATCCGTCCAATAATTATTAACACAGCTGGATTTTTTATGTTTTCACCACTTCTATCGTTAAACGCCTGTCTGACTTTAAATTTCCATCCTAAATATGGGTTTAGAAGTTTCAACATGGCATCAGAATTCACCAGATTCACTTTCTTAATGCATATTCTTGTGTGAATGATTCGTTTGTGCACGTTATTCCAAATAAAACATTGTTCATAATCAGAAGTTAATTGCTTCCTCTTCCTCTGAAATGACATTCCATTTCCACTGACATCACTTTTCTTTTAGGTTCTAAAGTCACAGCAGCTGTTCGGTTCATCTGAAAGAAAAATGACAGCGGCAATAAAGATTTGCAGAGTTCTATCAGTGTAATGGTGCTCTTTCCTGACCAGTTTGGCTATAGAATGACCAGGACAGGCAGATGGCAGCCTGATAAAAGGTAGATATCCTTCCGGGAATTCGGTCTCAAAGTTTCAGTCTGTGTAATAGGCTACATAGAAAATCAGATTGCATCACTCAGTCAGCAGGTCTGAAGTGGCTCATAAGGGCCATTCAGTTGTTTGTTTCTACAGAGAACTCTGGAAAATGATAGCAGCAGCTGGGACTAAAAAGGCAGATATCTTGAAAACTGCTTATCAGAAAGTACTACGGTTTTAGAGGAATGGGCTGATTTCACGCAGCCGTTATTTTGAAATCGAAAGCGAGGCTCCGGTGGGAAGAAAACCGGAAGTGTCGCCTTTAATCACAGGAGAGTCGTGAATGCGATGGCGTATTGTTGTGTTTAATGATGTTGTGTCAATTCTAAAAATGTACATACATTTCTTTCATACCTTAGACTATATACAGTGAAATTATTATAAATAAAATATTTTTTTTATATATAATTCAGAAAGTAAAAAAAGAAGCAGGAATGAACTATATACATATCCTATATTGGATATTAACATCCAATAGTGTAAATCGCGGCAGCAGCTTCAGGTTGGTAGTCCAAGGCATTGTTGTTTATCTTTACTTCCGGGGTTCTTCCCACCGGAGCCTCACTTTCGATTTCAAAATGGCGGCTGCGTGAAATCAGCGTATATGCAAGTTAAAATGGCTGTTCACAGAAATAGACCCAGAATCTGCTTTGTATTTTCTGTGCTGATTTTGGGGAATGGATTTAAACATGGTAAAATGGGTATACTAACATAATAAGGGAGTATAGGGAACTCCAATGACTTACTGAAAGCAAAATAAAATGTTCCGAAATATGTAATAGATTCATTATAGACCTGCTCATATAATATCTGAAACACCAAAATTGCTGTTACTCTAGACATATCATTTGCCCTTAATATATTTTCATAATAAAATGGCAGTCCTTGTATACTCCCTTTGTCTAATAATCTGTCCTCTCATTTGCTTTCTGCAGCGATCTGATTCCCTTACTGCAAATGAAATAAAAGACAGACATCTGGGCCACAGGCGTGATGTGTTTTCACCTCTCTTTTTTTCCCCTTTCCTCTCTCTCTTTCATCATTACCCCCAGGTCCTCTTCCCACCTCACCATCTCTTTACTCTCTCCGACTCAATGGCACTCTCAGGTTTTCTCAATTTACCCATAATTCTCTTCTACTTACCTTTCTCAGTGTTGTACGCTCTCCTTCTCCTCTTATATTCCATGGTCTTTACAAAACTGATTGTGTGAAGAGGCACAGGAAAGTAAGAGATGTGCTTTTGTGTGAAGGAGTGACTCTGTGGTTCATCAGTTCTGTCAGACAGATGTTCTTGATAATAGTCATACTAACAGTGTTCAGTTTTAAAGTTTTTTTTTTTTTTGTCTATTGATAAAAATATACTATAGATTTAGCCGATGTTTTAGTCACACTAAATAGCTTAATTTTAGTGCAAAATTAGTATAAATTGAAGCCATATTCAAATATATTATCGATTAATTTGAACATGAGCTCCTAAAATAACATTGAAGTGAATAGTCCTACAATATAGTGTAATACAATGTTTTCAGTTTTTCATTTGACAGAAGTCTCTTATGCTCAGCAAGGCTACCTTTATTTTATATATAAAAAAATACAGTAACAGTCATTTTGTTAAATATTATTATAATTTAACATAAGCATTTTCTATTTGTAATGTTTCTATTTCAAAATGTAATTTATTCCTGTGATTTTCAGCATCATTACTCCTGTCCATTACACTACAGTATGCCACATGATAATTCAGTTCATTGCTGATTTGGTGTTCAAGAAACATTTCCTATTATTATCAATTTTGTGTAAACTGTTGATTTATTTTCAGGATTTTCTGATGAATATAAAGTTCAAAAGAACAGTATTAATTTCGAAATGGCATATGATTTTAGTGTAAAATTAGGTAACACTTTATTTTAATGGTCCCCTTTGAACGTGCTGTTGACTATAAGTAACTTTACAACTATATGTCAACTAACTTTCATTGGAGTATAAGTAGCTTAATATCTGCAAACACTTTATTGTGATGGTCCTCCATCAGACACTCTACTGACTATAAGTCATTTTGCAACTACATGTCAATTTATTCTAACCCTAACCCTACCAGTCTATTAATACTTAACTAACACTCTAATGAGAGTTAGTAGACATGTAGGTGCAATGTTACTTATAATCAACAGAATGTGTTAAAGGGACCATCAAAATAAAGTGAAACCTAAAATGAGTATGAACTGAAATTATATTCAAGCATTTTATAGATTAATTTGAACATGTATCAATATTGTTAAATACCTTAGCTCCTAAAATGACATTATAATGAATAGTCATCGTCCTTTTGTTTTAAACGGGTCAGAGTTCACTCTTCCGCCGGAACTGTGTACGACCGTGACCGGAAGCCATTAATTATAGTTTATAGTTAGAAATATGGATGTTTCTTACAAAAAGGCATCGCGTCACTTCAGAAAGCCATTATTAATCCTCTGGAGGCGTATGGATTACTTCTATAATAGATGGATGTGCTTTTTTGGGCTTCAAAAAACAAGGTACCATTCACTCCCATTATAAAGCTTGGAAGAGCCAGAATATTTTTTAATATAACTCCAATTGTGTTTGGATGAATGAAAAAAAAAGTCATATACGGCTTGAGGGTAAGTAAATTATAGGACCATTTTCATTTTTGGGTGAACTAATCCTTTAACTCTTACATGTTTACTTGCATGCGTCACGGTCAAATGAAACACCTGCTTGAATTGCACTAGTAAAGCTATCGAATGAAAGAATTCACATTTTCCAAATGCGATTGCTCAAAGCAGATGTGGCCCTAAATTCACATTATCACACAGGGAGGTTTTATCTCACACATGAATGCATACACACCGGTTCTCACACACCGTAAATCTTGCAGCATTACCTGCTCCACTGGCTCAGAGCTACATTTGGAAAAATTAAATTGGCACTGAATGACCAACAAAATATTTCAGACCTTCATCCGCAGCATTGGGAGGTCTTACTGTATGGCTACAGATCATGTCCTTCATTCTCACACACAACGGTTTGATTGACAGCCAGAGCACAGTACGCCTGGATGTCTGTGAAGTGGGAATAAGCCTGCAGTTTCATCAACTCTTGCAGCTTTCACTGTGATGGAGGGCGAGAGCGAGAGAGATGAAGAGAGAGCAATGGATAAATCTGGAAAGAGAAGATGCAGGTGGACGTGTGTTTAGAAATAGGATGAAGAGCTTTGGGTAAAAAGGAAAATGTGATGGATTAACAGGGATTGAGCGAGAGATGATGGAATTGGAAGGAAAGAGGATGGAGATAGATTTGCGTTTCTAAACAGCTTTTGGACGTCAAAATTGTGAAAACAAACAGATATTGCAGAAGAGAATACAGCTGAATTGCTGCAGTCAATGTGTGTGTGTGTGTGTGTGTGTGTGTGTGTGTGTGTGTGT
>FLSR01001458.1:8484-51554 GCA_900092035.1 Leuciscus waleckii
TTTATAGTTATGGATCAACAGTGAAACTGTGTTGATGAATCAGGATAGATTGTAGAGATATTCTACCCATAATGCTTTGAGCTGAATGATAAATCAGTGACTGTCACACGCTGGCTTAACTAGATAATCCAAGATAAGAGGCTTGACGCAGAAAACGACAAACACTAACATTTAATAAACACCAGCATGAAACATTAACACAAGACCATTTCTATTTTAATTTATTTATAAAGCACAATTAAAAACAACTGCCGTTGACCAATGTGTGTACAAAATGAATAAACATCAAATAAAATATATAGACAAAGACATAGTAAACAACAAAGCATAGAAAGACAGAACTCATGAATTATAAGCCAGATCAAATTAAAAAAGACAAACTTAGATTTAAAAGATACAGATATTGTGGGAGCAGTTCTGATTTGAACAGGACATGAACATCTGATGACTGAGGGTTTAAGTACACTAGATAACAAGAGACTGAATGAAGGACAGGTGATGGTGATAAGTTGTCATGGTTACAAACAAGGGTTGCTATGGAATAATACTACAGCTGAACTTCTGTCAGTGAAATAACATGTTCAGGTTCTTCAGTCGAGCACTAGAGCCGTATTGGTGGAGTGAACGATAAGATCCCACTAAACTCCATAATAAAAGTCAGAGCATGTTTAACACCGTGTCCTAACCAGATGCAATGCGATAAGAGTTCCAACACAACGTTTAACGATAAATATCCTCAAGGCATGCAAACAGGCAGCGTAACACACATAGGATAACGGTGATCGGACAGAGAATGAATGTGAGGCACCAACACCAACTTAGCAAACACAAATTAGGATGATTAATAGAACACAGGTGACACATATTCTAATAATGAGGAGCGGGAAAACTGAACAAAGGAACATGATGAACCTGAAAACAAACTAAAAGTCCATGATAATGAAACTAACTGAACATAATAAGACAATAAGATTCCAGGGACAAGCAATTTGCCTGTCCACACCAGAAGCGACGCACTACGAGATGGGTCAAAATCAATCAAAAGCTTGTGGGCGGAGTCTCACGGCACCAGAGAGTATAATCTTGACTCATAATCAAGTACATAATCAAATTCACAAATATTACACCAAAACATTATTAAAAATACACACTGAGTTACTAAAACAACCTTTGTCAAGAATACACTTGTTTGTTCAAAGTTTGAACGTTCTTGTTTCCATTTGTTTAATTTCAAGATCCGAGGTGAATTATATCCATTGTTGCTTTTACAGCCACAATGCTGGAGCACTAAATGATATTCAAAGTCACGTTACACACTTTTAACATTAAATAAAGCACATAAACAGTACCTGAGATTATCATTGCCACACTTTGTGTTTGTTGTTCCAGCGTGATGTCACAGAAAAATGTAAACCATTTCTAAAATAGAATCGTCGCGGTTGGTTAGGACAAACACTCTGATTAACGTGGGAAAGACGGCTTTTATCGTGTCGCGGCGTGTAGTTAAGACACGGAGAAAGGTGAAGAGCAAGAGAAACGGAGAAAAAACAGGCCAATAGTCACACAGTTTGTTGATTAATTCCGGTGTAAATGAAGAATCTGACGATCTCAAACCTGTGTGTGTGTGTGTGTGTGTGTGTGTGTGTGTGTGTGTTACTTCAACCTTGTGCTTTAGTTTCTTAGATTTGAGTTTAGAATAATGTATAATCATTAGTCATGTATGTAGCTGTCCTTTGATTTACACAATTTATCATTTATTCTTTTTATTCTTTTTCATGCCATTTTATGTTTTTATATTTAATTACTTATTTCCTGAATTTTCTGATTGTGGGGTGTCACATGTTTGTCTTCATGAATAAGAGATCAGAGGAATCTCTCAGTTTCAGGGTTTTATGGGATGTTGTTGTGAATCAGTCTGGAATAAACACACTTGTTGTATTTGTGCTGGTCAGACAGTGATGGAGAGTCGGCTACAAAAGAGTCAAGAGGGAAAGAAGCACCACTTTAATTTACAACCTACAATGTCACACTGACCCGTTCTGACTCCTATAAGTGTCAGTGCTTTGTTAATGTTATGTAGCGACATCTGGTGGTATTTGGAGTCATTGCGCTTGTAAGGAGATCGTCAACAGGTGTACATGCAGACTGAAATGCTCCACCACCAGCGTTATTTGTCTATCCTTGGAATAGATCCATCATATACAAAAAAGGAAAACAACCAAGATTTCAGTAAAGAAAACACTCAACCTGGAGTCAAGCCTACTGAGTCTTATTGTTAATGTTCACTATGTGTCTAAAAATACAGTGCCGTATCTGGCAGGACAGAATAGTAACATGATGTACACACAGCGCGATAATAGTTTGCAAATTGTGCTCGTTTACACTATTTACAACCTCTACGTTAGGCTTATTTATGTCCTGATAATTATGTGAGATATTGAAAGCTGTTCTCATGATAATCGCAGGAATCAATCAACAGCGTCGTCTGATATCCGTCAGGACTACGTGATAAATACACCTCACAACACCTGAGTTCAGCTGGCAAACTAATTCGTGAGGCATAGCTATCTGATTTATCAAAACGATTCCATTTACACCTGGTCACATAAATGTATTTTTGCGAAACGGATTTAAATTCGATCTTCAATTCTTGCGCTTTATGCAGATTCACGTCACCGAAAGCAACAGATATGATCTGCATTTTATTGATCATCAGCTAAAATTTCAAAATCAAAGACCGCAATAAGAGAGAGCAGTAACAGCCCTGGTAAGATCATTTCGTTTCTTTACTTTTAATGATGATGATTGTGTGTTAAGCGTGTGCGACTTACTTTCACTTTGATTTGCGATAGTTTGCACGTTGGCTTGATGCAGTTGCTCATCTGCGGTGATGCGTGTTCCAGCGCGTCGTCATATCTGGATATAACATATAACATATAACCTATAACACGCTCTCACACTTTTTTTTTTTAAATTTTTATATATTACTCTCTGGGCTGTAATCTAAAGCCAAATTTTTATATATTACCTCTGGGCTGTAATCTAAAGCGTTACTTTTTTTGTCTACTACAGTGTTTTGATTAGATCCTTACGTAACTTTTTAGTAGATGATTACATGTATAACATTCTGATTAATCTTAAGTAATAAATTGGTTATGGTTACATCATTTACTAAATTATTTCATATGTTGGTCAGTGACTGCTGTAAATACATACTATTTACATCTAATGACAAGATTTTTTTTGCTTCTCTGGTCCCTGAAATATTGCACCTCTTCTTAAATCTGTCAGCAACAGACGTAAGAATCCCGCAGTGATCCTCCATCATCCACAGCTCCCTCTCCTTGACCATCATAATCCAGGAAGATTACACTTCTCTTCTCACGGTCAAACCTGTTCATAACACAGTTCATAACATCAGACCTGCAGATGTTTATCATGTTGACGGTCAGGGTTGATTCAAAGTCACATTGGGACACGAGTTCTTGAAGAAGAAGTGAGACCTCTGCCCTGTAGCAAAGTTCAGGAAAACTTGATTGTTTTTTATATACAATATATTAAACATGTATAATTTTGAAATAATAATCTTAAAAGCTTTAATAAAATCAACAGTAGCAAGACTGACACTGTTCTAATAAACCCAAGCATTAGATTTACTAGGTTATTTTAAGTGCTTCAGTTTTCTCTTTGCTCCTCATTCATATCAATAGCAGAACAAACAACAAATCATGAACATGATTCAAGAAAAAATCATAACAAAAGCTATCAAAACAGAACACATCATAGTAATTAAGCCTATTCAGACATTTTTAATTGGACAATTAGGGTAGATTCGTAGCTCACATTCGTAGCCCACCTAAACTAATGAGATGGGTGAGCCTCTCTCTCACAACACTTTTTGTTTATTTGTGGAGTGTTGGACGAGAGACAGACTCTCAGATCATTCTCCACATTCAAACGAACCCTGAACTACATTGCAGCTGAAGTGGAGAATGAGGACTCCCAGAGATAAGTGGTAGGAAATGGGAGAAATATTGTCATGGGCTTGGAGTTAGTTCAGGATACTCATGTGAGAGAGAGGTCTAAAAGCCTGCATGAGGCCTTCAGTGTCCCATTACAGGATAAGTGCAACAGCTCTTCTTCTGTTTTACCAGCAAGGCCACTTGTTGCAGCTGGGGCAAAAGGATCCCGCACCCAGTCCCAGGTACCCGTGTCACATCCCAGAAGTATGAGCTGAAACGGCCTCTCTCACTATAGCCACAGACAGGCTGTTTGTGTGGAGGAGCTCTGTCAGTTGGGGAACATGTCTATAACTCTATCTTTTAACCTCCTTCTCCATAGCTCTGTTTTCTTCATGAAAGCAGTGGTTTTGTCACAAAATGAACAGCACTGTGTTCAAAAGAACAGAAAGTCCTCCAAAATCTTCCCTTCCCAGGGATAGCGGACCACAACAACGAACTGAGCCACTCTGGCGATGTCTGAGACTGTGTCTTTCCCTCGACAGAGTCCGCTCTGTCGTCTCTGCTGGTGTTCTTTCCCCCCTAGAACTAAGCTGGACCCACCCCAGAGACGGCCATATGTTGCACTACCCTGCTTGGCTAGTCCATATGTGTATATGGACATATATGGACATCCTTCCCAGAGGGTCCCCTTCTCCAGGGCATGCTTTCCCAGTGTAATCCAATAAGTCACACTGAGTGGGTTTTGTGGAACAGCAGTGACTAACCTTCTCTGCTTAGAGCTCCTACTTTCTGCCCAACACTGCGGGCGCGCCAGGAGACTCAGCGGACCGCTGGAAGGGCCAGCAGCAGTGGCGTGTTGGTAGATATCCCTGTTCTGTCGGATCATCTCTGACGCATGTAGAGAGTGACCGACTGAAGGGAAACGTCTCGGTTACGTAAGGTAACCCTCGTCACCCGGAGAAGGGAATGGAGACGTACATCCCGTCGCTATGGTTGCTGAACCTCCGCTGTACGGCCGAGTCACATGGTCCGGCTCCTTAGCGGACAAACAAAGATGCGACGCACCTGCTGCTCATTATATCCTCACGCTGTGAGGCAGAGCAAAGGTGCAAATTATCGCATGCCAATGTGCATTGGCTCGTTTAGTTAAAACTCAAAGTGGAAATGGTCTCTCAAGCAAGTTCTGTTGGATCATCTCTGACGTACGTCTCCGTTCTCTCCTTCGGGGAACGAGGGATACCAACCGTAACCGAGACGTTTTTTTACAATTGCTATGTTGCGAAACACGGAGGGATTAAAGATCGACAAATAGCAACTACACCACCCTGGAATCTCGTCAGGGACAATACTAAATGAATTTCCTCTTAAGGCCACCCAGGTTAGCTCACAGTAAGCTGGCAGGAGAGATGGATATAAAATAAAAATATAAATTAAAGGGGACATATCATGAAAATCTGACTTTTTCCCATGTTTAGGTGCTATAATCGGGTTCCCGGTGCTTCTACCAACCCAGAAAATTTGAAAAATGACAACCAAGTAACTTTGTTCTGGTGAGCCTTTCTCTGCAAGCATGTAAAAAAAATAAGTCGATCAGATAAGAGGATCTTATTATAATATTACCGGCCCTTAATCTGCACGTTTACACACACCAGCCGACATTTGGTTTTCGCAAAAGACAACAGAGACCAGTTCTAACGCAATGGCAGAAGATCCAGCAAAGACTGAAACTGTTCTGTGGTTGAGCACAGACGAGCACTGAACACTATTGACCAAAACATGTCCCAGCTGTCTTATAAACACCTCAGGAACTGTTAACAAGTGTTACTGTAACAAGCAAGTCGATGAGATAAATCAAAGTAACTTCACAACAACTAGGCTACATAAATGTATCCACTAACCATTTAGAAACGTCCAGGTGTGTCTAAAAGTTGTGGCCTCTTCCTGAATCTCTCCGTAAGGCTGCACTCGCTACTGGTTATTTCTGAGATTTTAGATAACTGAGATTCGCACGATCTCCAGGAACTAATTCAGTCAGGCAGACAACATGCATGCTTGGAAGCTGAGGGCTCGTCCAGTCTATCTGGAGAACAATGTGCACGCCAGAGGGACAGAAACACATCCATACTGTATGCAAACACCCGCACTGGCCGTGCCTGAATCAATCTCACCCAAACCTTTGACTATACACAAACAAAGATGGCGCTACAATACGAGTGGATACTTGGACAAAAATACAATCATGGATGACTTCCACCAACCAGAAGAGGGGCAACCTTGACCAAATGTCAGCCACAGGCTTCATCCAGCGTGCCGCTCTGAAAATAAGCTAACATTAGCTTCAGTATGCCATTGACAACCCAGCCAACATCACTCAACATACCTGAAAGAAAAAACATACGCCGGAAGAAAGGGGTGGTGACTCGTGACGCCATTCCATCTATCCAGCCAGTTTATATACTCTGATAGGACAAAACTTCCATCTGATAACCAGCGGACGGCGGTATAAAGACATCTCACTGCAAAGGGTGGCTAGCAGTCTACTGTTTACTGGAGGTGATTTTATGTGATTTACAGTTTTGATTGCAGCTTTGAGAAAACTGTTGAGCTCACTGTCAAGTGCTCTGCTAGCAAGAGACTCACAGTTAAAAAAAGTATTTTATATATATATATATATATATATATTATTTTTTTTTTTGTCTAGAGCAGGGGGCCTTGTCTTTAAAGACTAGAGTAGGGTGCCTTGTCTTTAAATGTCTGCATTTTTCCAGGCTTAATTCTGTCATGGACAAGCACTTCTGAACAGATTACACACTGAGGATGGTCCACGTCGCTGACAGCACAGCAGGGGAATCCATACTTTATGAGTTCTTGATATTTCCCAGGTTTCCTACAGTGGTCAACGGGGTATGTTTCTTATGTTTAGGAGAGGTACACGGTTCAGGGGATTCAGGAAGACAATACCTCAACATTTTTAGACTTGCGAATTACAAATGCATCCATGTTTGCAGTTGCGGTTTCCACGTACAGTTGTGTGCTGCAGTGATAACTAGCAAGCAGTCAAAAAACCCAGTCGGCTTGGTGTGTCCCCGGCTGAAACGTTGCTCTAAGTGCAAACTTCAACTAGGAACATCTCAGATGAGCCATTAACTACTGTTCGGTCATGTTTATGAGTCAGTTGAGTTGTTAAACCTGCCATTCATGACTAGTAACTAAGCAGTTTTTTTTAAATAATTGAATTAAAAATATGTAAATTAACTGTTCAATATTCAAATGCATTTACTGTGAATAGTAAATAAATGTTCTATATTATTCACTTTTGTTACGGGGTGTGTAGAGTAGCACCTGCACTGTAAACCAAAACACATTATTGTGCCCGTGAATGCTGTTTTACAAGGATATCAGCACAACACTTTGTTCACTAAAGAAATGATAGGTTAGCAACCAAATGTGACATCACGACCATGGAAACATTTGGATTCGTGCCGAATGAGAGAGGTACGTGTGATCCCAAAAAATTATAATTGAGCCATATGTCTGTTTATTCTGTTTTGCGATTTTCCACAAATTTACCAATAACCTATTCCATGAATTAGCCTGTTCCTCTGGACATGGAATCTCTTGTTTCTTTTCCCAAATCCTCACTCACATATTAAAAGCAAAAATTCGCCCTTCTGACCTTTTTACAATCAGTGTTCATTGCTTTGGAACATTGGGAGAAAACACACAGCTATCAGACAAGAGACAGTCCTCTCAAAGCGCAGAGCGGGATATGACAAAACATTTATCTCTGTGGGGAAATATAATGAAACTTAGCTTACTTCCAAAATGAAGTGTAATTTCTATTGCTTTCCATGTTCAAGGACTTTACTTATTGTTTTTATTTTTAATGCACTTTAAAAGTTTGAATCGCATTATAAGCATAATTTCAGCATTTCTGCATAAATATTGCCACCGTCGTTTTGTTGCACTTTTCCAAAACTAAAATTTCTGAAACACTCAGTTTCAACGCAATACCATTTCTAACTGTCAAAACAGTTTCATGACAAATTGTTCCATTTTATGAACTATAATTTATCATAAATTGTGTAATAAAACATCAGAGGAATAAGTCTACCAACCAACAGAATTGATCAGTATTATATAATTGAATTGCTTTGATTAAAATTGTAAGTTTGAGGCTGTTTGGTGTCATGAATTTTCTTGAGGGCCCAAAGACCTTCACAAAGAGCCTCGCGCTTGAGAACCACTGACCCAGACTAAACCAACTACCTTCACAAGTTTGGAAATGAATCTTCAGTCTGCATTTAAGCCTGGGAAACACCAAGTTGGGTCGTTTTTGAGCGTCGCCGACATAGTGTTCCGTTTTTTTGCTGTAGAATTGGCGTCGGGCTGTTTTGCCCCGTCTCAACACAGTCGGCTTTCATCAGCGCAAGTTCTTTGGCGTCGGTTTGGTGTGTCCGTGCCCTTACTTGTAGTTCTTTATACTAGGGGCTTCATGTCTGGACTTAGCCACATGTATATGGAAGGCAATCGTCTGGTTCAGTTTTTCTGTCTCCTCACAAGACAATAATACCATGAGCTGTTTTGATTCAGATTTCAGATGTTTGATTCTTGTTTCTAGAGCCTGGTCACTGACCGAAGTTTGCGCAACAGTGGAAAACATTATATCTGAGGCTATTTTGTAGCTTAGCAGTTATTTAATAATTATATATTTTTATTTTTACAAGTTCACAAACATAAAACGTGTCATCAGATGGTTTGCTGTAGGATGATGGGTTGAGGTGTTTACATGACTTCAGTAATCTCAGTTCATTCATGCTTTTAGCAAGTATGCCAGAAAAATGCATTTTTTTCTTTACATAGAAATTTCTTATTCATAGTCAGATTATTGCTGTCTATGTAAATGTAACCAATTTGAGGACTTTTGAGTGTCAGTCAGAGTACAGCTGCCAATGTCCAATTCATTCCTCATCATAAAAAGAAAAGGAAATGTTCGATGTGGTTCGAGGTGTTATCTTCAAGAACCTTTTAAAAGGTTGTCTTTACATACAGACTCTTGTTACTGGAGGTTTGCATCTATGGAACCATCAATAAATACATTTTCAGTGCAACATGAGAAAGTGATCATGTACTGTATATAAACATCCTACTGTAAAGTGCCTACAAGCAACACAACATTACACATTCAAGGTAAAAAAGGTGCAAACATTTCTTTAGATGTATAAAACAATCGATTTAAAAATTAAAATACATAAAAATGTATATCATGCATTTTGTTCTTCAGGACGTTACCCTTCTCAGACCTACATCTGGCAAGCTAAAATTCATATTCATTTTTTTTATTGTCATTTATTTGTTTTTACTTTATTTTTTACAGTGCAGAAAATAAAAGTCTTTCTTCAGATTAGTTGAAATGTACATATTGCATGTCCCTACGAAAGAAAAAAGTATTGAAAGATAATCCGAGAGGTCAGAGGAGAGCGGACAGTCGGAACGGATATCTCCGTGTCGTAGATCGTGTACGTTTATATGTGCCGTTCAGTCTGTGTTCAGGTATACTTGCATCAAAGGTCCTGCACCTGACTATATAACTGTACATTGACACAGCGATCTGCTGATCTCCAGACCAGTTTGAGCTGCCGTGGTCGAGTGGCACAAGCACAGGAGAGAATAGTCGAAACTGGACTGTCTTCGGGTTAAATAACGTTAACAAATAGTTTTCTTTTTGTATTCTTAGACTTAGATTACTAAATATATATTTACATAAACTCCGGGCATTATAGTCGTAATAGATCACATTTGTATATGCACCTTGTAAATGCTTTGGAAAGGAAGCATCTGTACATAGTAGTGAAGTCAGTCCCAATCCGAGAGCAACACGCTTCATTTACGTCACGTCTGAACGGATTATTGGCGAAACTACTTTATCCAGGCCGAAGGAGGAAGATTCCTGCAATCAGGAGTTTCATTCGGCTCTACACATTCAAAATCGATCAACACTCTTCGACTTGAAATCGTCCTGCTAACCACAGGCCTTCCACACACTAACGGAGATGATCTGGCGCTCTCGTGGTAAATAGCACAAACCTAACGAAAGCATCACTGCTGCTTATTGGGAATGCCCTGAAGTTTTTAATTGCATTGATCTTTTCACATAGTTCGTCTCGTCTAGTTTGCTGCACTACTTGTCTTCCTATATTTTCCGTGGCTATGTCCTGGATACGAGGCAGTTTGTGATCCCAAATTGTTATGACCCGTGTCAGTGTATTTGTTCTTTGTGTGGCTAGACGTTTTGTGTTTGTATCGTTGCCTTTCTTAGATGATGTGTACACACACGTGTTTCACGAAGATCAGTTTTGCTTTGGTGCAACCTAAAGTGAAAGTGTGTGCTGGTGTGATGCCTGTGTTTGCTTGATGCACGGGTTCACATGTGTGTGTGTGTGTGTTTCAGTTTTGTGGCCCCTGGCCCCAGCCTCCTGCACTCGGGGGACGGCTCGGCTCTCCGCTCCCTGATTGGTCAAGCTCAGCGCTGTCACAGTCCGAGTCCTCACATAATGCGCGAGTCTGGGAACAGGAATAGAGAGCATGATTAAAGTCTTGAACACATTATATATGATGCTCGTAAGATTGACTACTCAGCGCTGGACTAAACAAACACAGCCATTGAGAAAGAACTGTAAAAAGAAGGCAGAGTTTTCAGGTCTGGTCCTGGAGGTTCACCGTCCAGGGGTGTGTTTCCCGTACAACGCCGCAACTCGCTGCTTAACTACTATAGTACGATGCATCGTTGAAGAAACCAACTAGCTAGTCACGACTGTTTCCCGAAACCATAGTGTCGCAAATTGGTGGTTCAACCACGTTGGTTAATGATGTCATGCACGTGGTGGAGTAATAACTACTGTTAATGAATCTGTTTGAGATCTAATTAACGCTAGGGGCCCTATCTCGCACCCAGCGCAATTGACTTTGTACACCGACGCATGTATCATTCCTATTTTGCACCCGACACACAGCGGACTTTTCCCTCCACACACGCACGTCGGTAAATTAGGGAATGAACTTGCGCTCTCGGGGGCGGTTCAGCGAAAAGAGGAGGCGTGTTCCGGCGCAAACGTTCCCTGGTGCTATTATGCAGTTTCAGAAAACAATTCCGCCACTGACCAGGAGAAACCTAGTCTAAAGTCAATTTGCGCGTTGCGCATGTTATTCATATGCTATTTTAAGGGTGCATGCTTGGCCATAATGTAGCATGTGCACAACACACAACACTTTGATTCTCTCATCTACACAGAAGCAGCAGTTTTCATTTTTGCAAATCATACATTATTACAAGGAAAAATATTAACACACGAGGGAAATCATTGTGGTGTCCATGAAGATGTGAAAAAATAGGCATAAATCTAGCTCACACATTTACCCAAATTATTATAGGCCTGTTAACCGAAGCTAATTTGGGTGTGTTTCTCCATCCCCAAGGTCACTTCTCTGTGTTTTACGGCCCTGACGAGAACGTCGGTCTCCTCGGCTGTGAACCGCTCCTGGCGTGCGTCTGGCAAATCCGCCGTTATAATAGCAATCCGCCATGGAACAAGCGCGCCTGCTCTTAAAGGGAATGTGAGATGTCGCTCTGATTGATTTATTTCATGTTACGCACAAACCACACCTATGAGTAATGAAGCTACTTCAGACCAACACATTTTAGATTTGCGTCCGAGACCCGCCCACAAAGTTACTTGCGTTTCAGATCGTTAAACTAGGGCCCTAGATGTTTTGCTATACATTACGGACATGGCATCTGAGGACTTTCTCATATTTTTCTCAGTTATTTTGCTTTATTTCCAGATTCAATCATAGACTCGTTCTTACGCACTAGAGCTCGTTCACACATGCGCACTCTTCAAAATGTTTTATTTAAAATCTATTCTAAATAAAACAAAGCGGCTGTTGTTGAACATAGTCTGTCGTGTCCGAGCAGTCCTTGCTTTGGATTCTCATCCACAGATGGCTTGTTTTGGGCAGGTACTGCTTGATAAATATACGCAGCACAGCACAAAGCTTCAAGTGCTCGTCATCTCCTAATTAGGACCCAAAAAAGATAAATATTAAAAAAAGAACCAATATGGCTAGTATGTGCATTTCTAAACAACGGGAAACTCTGTATATTGGTGCATTGTGCACATGTCAAAAGATCATACATATAATAGCACACATTAAACCAATCACTTTATTTAGAGTTGATCTAACCCAAGTCTGGCCCTCGAGATCCACTGCCCTGCAGAGTTCATCCCATCCCTGATCAGACTCAGCTTCCTGAAGCTTTCTAGTAATCCTGAAGATCTTAATTAGCTTGTTCAGTTGTGTAATTAAGGTTAGAGCTAAACTCTACAGGAAAGTGGATCTCAAGGGCAAGAGTTAGCCACGCCACGTTCAGATTCATTAATTTCATTCCGATTGAAGCAAAAAGTATCGATGTAAACGTGGCTAGCATGTTATATGGTTTTACACAATACTAGTACCTCAAGGATATTTTGTTCCAGGTCAAAATTGGCTCTCTCCTGTTCAAGGGCGGCTGCCTCTCTTTCAGACAGAGTGGGGTCTGTAATATCCACAGGGATCTCAGACCCTTGGGAGATGAGGTCATCGCTGCGGTCGTCCAGACGCTCGTCGGTGTTGGTACTGACCACATCTGGTGTGCCGCTGTGGGAGTGGTCAGTGGTGTGGCCCTCCTCTCCCTCTGAAACCGACAGGTTCTCTGAGCTGAAAGTGGATACTGATTGGCACTTGGTTATACTGGTTGGCCGTCTGTAAATTGGACATTAGAGAACATACAAACAATTAAACAAGGATATATTAAAATAAAAATTTGGTAACACTTTATTTTGTGGTCCACTTTATGCCTGGCTCACACTACAGGAGTTTTAGGCCGATTTATCCCAGATTTTCCCCTCCCGAGAATCAGAGAAAAAATCTTGTTGATGACCTGGATCGGTTCCGATGTTCGGCGCAGATTATCTGGTAATGTGAGGCGTTCACAGATCGAATCTTGCACCTCCCGTTCTGCTCTCACACAAATCGGGCTCGCCCCGATCATATCAAACATGTTTGATATTTAGGATTTTAAATCGGGATGAGCAAGACTGTGATTACGTCTGTACTGTCAAAATAGCCAAGAAACAAGAAACAAGTAGGGCTGTCGTGGTGAAGGAATTTCCCTTGAGGTAATTCTGAGTGACTCAACAGCGCGATATGCGTTTTTATCTCCATTTATTTGTTGCTAAATAAATAAGTGTTACTCTGTGGTCAGCAGCACGAAGACGAGTACATGTTCAGTAATGAAACCGAAACTAAAAAGCACGTTAAAACGAAGTGGAGTAAAATTAAGATACAATGTCAAAATAAGGGTCGGGTCCACATAATATAATAAACACAACATAAACCTGACAATGAGCTTGTTAGGCCATTGTTATATAACAGTTAGTTCTTGAATCTCACTTTACGAGAGGCTTTCTGCTGATATTTCACCAGTGTTGGCCTTGGTAGTCTCTGCGCATTCTAGACAGGCTGTCACTCAATCATTAAACTCTTCATTCAATGGAAATGTAAAAATGCGGATGCATTCAAAGATAGATGTAATGAAACAAGCTGTTAATTATTTTAATATTTAATTTAAACTTTGAGCTCCACTTTACAAGACTCAGCTGAGCAGCAAAGCGGCGCATGGCCAACGCTGAAGCTGATGCGTCACTTCATGATCAATGGCATTGATTCACTGCATCCAGCGCTGACGCCATTCATTAGACATATCCTTAAAAGGATGATCTTTCCTTGGTCACGGCTACCTTTTCACCAATATGACTTGATATGAAGGACAGATATTGTGTTTAAATGCTTTTCCGCTTCAGATCTGCTCGTGAGATCACGTGACGCACTTCCTCTGGCACCATAATCTTAACCCTTAAACAGGCAAGAGTAGAAAATGATAAGCAAAAAATAATTTCATGTAATTTTTTATATAATTTGGACTTAAGTAAAACATATCCAAAATCATTTTTGAAATATTTGATATATTTTGGATTTTATGAGTTGTGACTCCCAATTCACGTTGCCTGATTAGGGTATAAAAAAAGGACGAAGTCATTAATCTGTTAACTGTTACTGGCCCACTTGCCACTGCATGTTAAAACAATTATATCCTATACTTCATCTGATCTAATGTTGACAAATTATATATCATTCGAAAGCTTACGAACTCAAGATTCAGCCTGTGAAAACTGTTTTGAAATCGGACATTAAAAATGGTACTTTAACCCCTTAACTGTTACCCCCTTTTGAGAATGGACATTAAAATGCACTATTCAAACTTAAATGGTTATAATTCAAGAATGCTTTTGGGTATAGACATAAGTTTGGTCTTGTTTTAAAGAAAACACTCAGCAGATTATTGCTGAAGTGAAAGCACTTAAAAAAATGAAAGTATGAAAACGTTATAGAAGTTTAAGTTTAAGTAAATCAAATATACTGTACTTAATATTCTTTTATATAAAATATCTATTTTACAAAAAGAAATTACTCTAAAATTAATATAAAATCAAAGCCATATATCTAACCATGTTGTGTTCCAAATTTGAAGTTGATATCACAAAACTTGAAGTTCCCATGAGATTTTGTTTAGGCGTTATACCAAAAATAGCCACCGGGTGACATACATTCCATTGAATTTAATTGTATGCACTCTGCCGTAACAAATTAATACATTTCTGTCCAAATATCACTTCTGTCACAAAATATCGAACCTTGAGACTCAGACCTTTCTAATAATATTTTGTCAAGTTTAGAAAAAGTTTTGATCATAAATTATGAAACCTGATTACACCCAAAAGGGGTGGAGCCAGAGAAAAGAATTTAGAGTACCATTTCTGTGGTAATGCAACGTCCAATTTTAAAAATGGTTTTCACAGGATGAATTCTGAGTTTGTAAGCTTTCAAATAACTTTTTAGAGGATAATATTATTTTATCATTTTTTATTGACAAATACTAGATTATATGTTTTATTATGAACTTTTAGCATGAAAACCAAAGTTTCAATTATTAAAAGTGTGTTCGTCGACTTTTTGTGACAAACGGCAGAACTCCTGTTATGATGTAGATTTTTTGAGGTGCACTCTTGTCATAAATCCATCTATTACTGTTCCTACATAATTCGTAACAAAAAACAGTGCTAAAATATCTATTTAGGAGTCTTAGACCTTTCCAACAATATATAGTTTGTCATGACTGGATTAGGATTTAATTGTAATATAGTGAATTAAAAACTCAAAATACAAAGATGGTCAAAATTAGGGTTAATCCTTTTTTATACCCTAAACAGGCAACGGGACTCAGGAGTCACATATATTTCAAAACGTGCTAAATAACAACATGAACAACATATTCATTAATTTTCTTCTTCAGCGCCTTAAGACAATGTTCACAATTAATGTTAGCAGTATTATTATTATTTTTCCAGAAGAAAAGTAAGTTTAATTATATTT
Organism: Leuciscus waleckii; assembly: GCA_900092035.1. Lineage (NCBI taxonomy): Eukaryota > Metazoa > Chordata > Actinopteri > Cypriniformes > Leuciscidae > Leuciscus > Leuciscus waleckii. Next base: position 23,979 of record FLSR01001458.1, read on the forward strand.
TCTTTCCTCAAAATCTGAATGTCCTGCACCACTGGCAGCCATGTTGGATTTAGGTCAGGCTGACTAATTTATCACAAAAAAACTTGAAGCAAATCATGTGACCAGCATACTCAAGACAGACCAGGCTGTGATAAATGATAAAAGGATTTGATGAAAAAAACGTTCTTATGCCCCAAAAAAGACAATAAAAACTATGTGACTCTTGAGTCACGTTGCCTGTTTTAGGGTTAATAACATTTTGTAGTGTGTGATGCGCCGTGATTTTCAAATCTTGTGGTTTGAGCATGTTTAAGATTCGAGGGAAGAAAATCTGCAAAGATTCTCCTTAAGTGTGTGCTGCTCCCAAATTTTTTTCAGTCGGTTAGGATTTTAAAACTCCTGTAGTGTGAGCCAGGCATTAGTCATTCTACTAACTATAAGTAATGGGTTCCATGTCGGCCCTATGGGTCGTATCTAAATTATCCCCAGTATGGACCCTAAATTGGTTTGTCACATGGAATTGATGTTGATGGCGTTGAAATTCTGCAGCAGAGCGATGACATCATCTAGTCTCATGTATACAAATCTGGTAGTCTTCCTGATCAGTTTCAAGTCCTCAGCATACCAGAAGAACTCAATGTTGCAACAGAAACTATTGAGTCTCTTTTCCAGCACTTTAGACACAGTTACTCCTTTGCACTTCAAAAAGATTAAAGAAAATAATCCAACGCCGTGGTATAACGAGCACACTCACACCCTCAGGAGAGCAGCCCGAAAAATGGAGCGCAGCCGGAAGAAAACAAAACTAGAGGTATTTCGCATTTCGTGGAAGGACAGTGTTACTGCATACACAAAGGCCTAAAAACTAAATTAACGAGAAATAAAGCTTCAACTTCGGTCGTTTCCAAACAGCACAGCAGTAATGACTTTATGAATTTATTTAAGATTGATTCTATTACAGAAAGAACTATAACTATGCAACCGTCTACTATAGTATCCAGTCAGACGTCATGCTATAGACCCCTGAGGAACAATTCATTCATTTTTGCTATAAGAGAGAAATAATTGTCTAAATTTCTTAAATCATCAAAATCAACAACATGTTAGACCCTAGTCCGACTAAGCTACTGAAAGAGATGCTTCCAGAAGTCATAGATCCTCTTCTTAATATGATTTATTCATCATTGTCATTAGAATACGTACCAAAACCTTTTAAGCTGGCTATGATTAAACCTCTCATTCAAAAAGAAAACTTGATCCTAAAGAATGTTAATTACAGACCGATCTCGAATCTACCGTCAAAGATACTGGAAAAGGCAGTATCCTCACAATCCTATTATTCAAATCCGTTAAAGGACTGTAAGGCTGCTTAAATTAGGTTAACCGGAATACGGGAACACTTCCCATAACACCAGATGTACTTGTTACTTCTTAAGAGGAATGGCATCTATGCTAATATTAGTCAGTCTGTCTCATTCTTATCCTGAGGTTACCGTAGTCAGCCGTATCCGGGCCGTATCCAGATCAGAAGGTGGACCTGCACCTAGACACGACCTCTTTGCAGCCCTGAATGTCAGCAGAGACTGTGTCTACTAGACAATCCCCTGTGAAGACCTCGTTGACACGGCACAGATCCTCAGCAAAGACCGCAAGAACCAGACAAGTCTTCTGCACAGACCTATGGTCAGCTTCATCTCCATACCAGCGTGATGAATCTGATCTTCAAGCAGAAGGAACTGGATCAAATATTTTGAATGCTATGATCCACAGTCTGACTTCTGACTTGTGATGCAGCTCGAATCATAATCACACCGTGTTCGTTCGTTGGCCAGAGGAGAACTGGCCCCCCGACTGAGCCTGGATTCTCCCAAGGGTTTATTTCCATTTCTCTCTAATGGAGTTCGGGTTCCTTACCACTGTCGCCTCTGGCTTGCTTAGTTGGGGACACTTAATATTCAGCAATATTACTGATTTGACTACACTGACACTATTGGATGAGAAGTCAACTGAGCTGGACAATGTTTTCTGCAGAGCTGCTTTATAGCTGAATTTAAGTCATTCATAATTGACGTACTTTACACAGTTATCGAACCTGGTCACCTGGTCATGTCGGCCCTATCTGAATTAGCTCCAGTATGGGCCCTACATGAGTTTGTCCATGGGTTCCTTGTTTGCTCTATGTGGATTAGTCCCAGTAAGGGCCCTAAATGGGTTTGTGCGTGGGTTCCATGTTGGCCATGTTGAATCCTCAAGCCCATATCATGCCTACACTGGCCCCATCATCATTTCATAAATGATCATAAATATAATCATTTTAATATCACTCAAAATACATACCACTCAATCAGCCTATTTGCATGTGCATTTACCAAAGCAAGAAGACATTATTTAATTATGGATTTGGAAAGGCAGCTTTACAAATAAAGCAACTTCCAACTATCATAATTCACAAGAAAATATTCCAGAAAGAATAAATAATGATGTTCTTACCGTCTTCTTGGTATCTCCACCTCACTGTCCACTTCACCCTCTTCTTCTTCAGAGGAAACACCACGTCGCTGGTGGAATTCAACACACTTCGTTAAAAAAATGTTCACATGATTGAATAAATATCCATTACATGTGTTTATAGGAAAATGGGCAAAACATGCTCAATGATTGAGGCCCAGAAAAGCACAGAAAAAAACTAAATAACAAATGTAAATTACATTTTTGGATTTTTTTTTACAATATTTTGCATTTTTGCAATGTTTTACTATGTTTTTTATTAGTGTGAAACTTGAAGTTGTACAGTAACTTTTGACTGTTTGGTCATGTAACGTACTTCATGTGGTAACATCTAAATTGATTGGTTTTCAATAAAGCTGAATATCAATTGAATTAGCTGTAACAGTTTACGGCGCTCTAGTTAACTTGCAATTCTGAGATAAATAGATTAAAAAAACTGGCATTACACTCTTAAAATTGTTGACCAACCCCTGAATGTAAATCCTGCAGTTTTTTCTGCACAAGAGGAAATAGAAAAGATGACGAAAAATGGTGACCTGTCATGGGACCTTCCCTTGTAGATCTATTGAAATTGAACTGAAAGCATGAATATGCAATCTTCTGTTGAAGGAATAGAGAGATGCGTACCTGTTTGCGTGTGATAGCAGCTCGATACAGTATGGCTGATGGAGTCAGATGACTTCCGCTGGATCCTCTGGGCAATCGCACGGCGCCGGTGCCCTCCTCTCTCTCCTCGGCGTGGGTTCTGCCCACCGCTCCACTTCTGCCACAGCAGGGGGAATCAGGGCTGCTGGAGAACGGCAGGGAAGCGGCGTCCTCACTGGCCGTGTCACTTCTGGGTGGAGTCTCGTCCAGACCGGCGCCCGCTTCAGCCCCGCCGCTAGTCTCTCTGACCAGGGCTTCAGTCGTGGCGGCACCACTGACTCCATCTTCAGCGTGGCGGGTGGAGCACAGCAGATCCGGGCTGGACGAGGACAGCTTCAGCGGGGGTGGCTCCAGCTGGCCCTCCCTCATGGCGCCCACTGAAGCCGTTTCAACGAGGGGCGCGGCGGGCGCCGTCGTGGTGGACAGCGGGGGCTTTCTTTCTTGGCTAGCAGGGGCAGACGGGTGCTTAGGCCCGGACAGATCCCCACTGCTTCCTCTGCCACCCCTCCGATGACGTGTTTTCACCCTGCGGTTCCGACTAGGTGAGGTAGGTCCTCGGTTTGCACATGGCGGGACAGTCACCTGCATCACACCGGCGTCCATCTTGGGGAGAATGATCTCTGACCTCAGGAGGTCAGGTCTGGATATGGCAGTTAAAGAGGAAGTCATCAGTTACTCAACATTCTTTTTGGTGGCACTTTACATGTTACAGTGTCCATGTTAAGGCAAATGACTAAAACTGAATAGAAACCCTCTCAACAGCACAAATTGGAAAACAGGTGTTGTCTCACTAATCAAGGGCTTCATTAGTTGCACCAGGTGTGCTTGAGCTAGAACACATGAAATATCTGAACTGGCGAGGTCTGTCGAGGGTCACGTTTGACTGTGTGTTAGAAATAATTCAAAAGAATGTTCCAAAAAGTTGAGAAGACACCATCGCCCTTCACAACAAGGAACAGGATACAGAAAGATAGTGAAGGCGCTAAATGTTCCTAGAGACACCGTTGGAAGCATAGTTCACAAGTTCAGAGTTAGAGGATCAGTGGTTACTCTACCTGGATGAGGCAGAAAAAGGAAGATATCAACGGCTGGAACCAGATTTCTGAGAAGGTTCAGAAAATCCCTCAAGCGACTGCAGAAGACCTGCAGCAAGACCTGGTGGCCACAGGCTCTGAGGTTTCAGCTCGTACTAAACACATGCCAGAACTCCAGGACTACACCACTACTGACCCAAACGCACAAGAAAAGTGTTCAAAATCATATAAATAAGCCACAGAAGTTTTGCGATTCTGTTCTGTGGAGCGATGAAACAGAACTGGAGCTGTTCGTCCCTCTGGATCAGTGGTGTGTCTGGAGGAGGAGGAGGAATGAAGCATCAGCTGTGAAGAACACTGTCTACAGTTCAGCATGAGGAGCTTGTGATGCTCTCGGCTGATTTATATCCTCTGGCTCTGGAAACCTGCAGCGTGAGGAAGGAGAGATGGAGTCACTGAAGTATCAGGAGATCCTTGGAGGAAACGTCATGCCGTCAGTGAGGAAGCTGGAGCTTGGACCTCCAACAGGACAATGATCCCAATCATACCTCAAATTCCACCAAGACTTGGTCGCTAGAAGTCCTAGAAGATTTTACAGTGGCATCACACTCACATGACTTGAGCCCCATAGAAAATCTCTGGTGGGCTTTGCAGAAGGCGGTTTCAGCAGCAAACCCAAGAATATTACTGAACTGGAGGCCATTGCTCATGAGGAACGAGCTCAGATTCCTCAGAAACGCTTCCAGAAGCTGCTATTGGTTCTACATCTCGTTTTCAGCAGTCCATAACAGCAAAAGGGTTGAAAAATGTTGAGATTAAATGTTGCATTATCAGTTGAATTTGGGGAAACCGCTTGAAACATTTGTTGTGTTGAGCTATTTCAATTACTTTTGTTTGATTTGTTCATTGCGAATTGCGATTACAACTTTATGTGCAAATGCATCAGAAATGTCCTTTTTTTCAAGTGTGTCTTTCATAATTCTGCGTGTCCGTGTTTGTAGAAAATGTTGAAGATCATTTTCTAAGCATTTAATCATGTACATATTCTTTGTACCTTGGAACTTCTCTACAACTTGCAGTGAAGCAGACTGTTGCTGCGCTGTTTGTTTTATACACAAACACGTTCATACAGCCACAGAAGACAAAGCCTTTCTACCCTACATAACACTGTGTGTAAGACAGACTATAACCCTGACCCTGATATATGTCCATGTTATATGTTGTAGATATGACTGAATGAAACTCCTCTCACCTCTTGCCGTGAGACGGCAGTTTCTGAGGGACGCTTCTCTTCTTGATGAGTTTGTCCACTGTGGTCGACGGGTGATGTTTGAACAGACCGGGATATTTCTTATCCAGACACTGTTCCCTCCTTAATAAATAACACCATAGCATTAGCACTTATAAATAAAGATAAATGTATCTAATTTGGATGCATTTCAGTTATCTGAAAGTAACATGACATGGAATGATGGGAGCCCTTTCAGACCGGTCAAGAACACCGGAAAAGAACAAGCATCCTAAATAGTTACACACTGTCCATCGCTACAGTAAACACACTATCTTTGTTCAGTGGTTTATAGTCTTTAGATCAGTCAATAGGCGCGTTTCCATTACAGATTTGCGCAAAAAACTATTGTGAAATTACGGCGTTTCCATTAATCGATGTTATGCGACTAAAACTAAATGTTTTCCTCTCGCGATAAGTTAAATAATTCCAAAATCATGGCAACGGACGTTGGTAGGTTTTTGTACTATATCCCAGCCACTGCACTAGCATTATTATTAATGGAAGGAGATGTATGTGTATTTTCCAAACATTAATGGTGAGGAACGACCCTTATACTGTGAGCGGCTCATATGAGGTGTTTCTGGGTGTTTCTCCCTCATTTCTGCTCCGAGGTCTTGATTGTGGCATTTATTTGAGGTTTAGAATCCATTATTTCTGTAATTCTTTTGCTTATATGTCCAAACATACCGCCTCATCTACGTCAGGTGACCTGTAAATGCGCAAAAACTGTTTCCAGTGCAGTTTTGCTAAATATTTCTTTTTCGAATTGCCTCAAAAACCTCCTCATGCGAGCGTAAAAACTTTTTTGCGATAAATGGGAGTTTTTGTGAAATTGACGTGTTTCCATTGGGCGTATTTTCAATTCGCAATTTAAAATTGCGCAATTTGAAGGGTATTGGAAACGCGGCTAATCTCTTTTCACAGGATATGAGGTGTAATTAAATGATTATGGTATAGTAATATTGAAAGGGTGAAAAACAGAGGCAATGTCGCTTTTGAGAAGCTCTATTATTATGTTTGTTTGCTATGAATCTTCACTCCCCTACGTCTAGAGCTCTTCAGGACATCTGGTGGACGCTGTCATGCTGTAAAGATGATGTTAGAGGAACAGAACATGTCAGGGAATCACCTGAGCAACTCTTTCTCTTTGAGCTCCAGCTGCAGCATGACGGCGTTGAGCTCCATGTAGAGGTTATTGGCTCTCTCCAGCTTTCTCTCGTAGTGTTCTCTGATGTCCAGCGCGTGCCTGTGAACATGAGGTGTGCTCAGCAACATGTCAATCACTGCTCTTTTCCTCTCGCTCTTATGACACAGTTCAGGTTCAGCCCTCAAAACCTGTGCTAACTCTAAACATCGAGTCTACTGTATAACCTCACTATAGAGACGCTTCATATATAGAACCTTCTCCATCATGGGATCATTTTATCGATTTAGTTTAAATTAATTCATTTTGTTTTGATTGATTACAATTACATTTTATGAATTTACCCGCTTGTAAACATACCTTTCACTAGAAAATGTTAAAACCTGTAAAATATTAGAGTATTATGCAATCATTTAAGATGTTTCTTCTCATATAGAACCTTTCTGGTTAGGGATACACCAATATGAACATTTTGGCCGATACCGATAATTCTTTATATTTGAAAGCTGATAACCGATATATTGGCAGATAAATCTAAATCCAAATTTTATATAATTTTTGAGAGCCTGATTACAAAAACAAAAGTCTCACCATTAAAAGCCAAACACACAATTATAATGATGTTCTCATTATAATTTTATGTAGCAGACATGACAGACTTGCTGTGCACTTTACTGTATTTTCCTTTTTTGAAGTGATTTCAATCATATTTCAAGCCATTCAGATCCATCATGATGAAGATGATGCATCTGAAGTGTCTCAGCTGAAGGAAATAATACATTATTTATCGGCTTTAATATATCGGTCCAATTTTCTTATCAGGCCAATAACGATAACATAAAAAACTAGATATAAAATGAAAAAGCCTTGCCAGAAAGTTTGAAGAAGTTTTAAAAGCTTGAATTTTGAAGGTTTTCAGTTTTAATTAGTTTAAGTTTTAGTTTAGTAGTTTTAAAAGTTTAAATGTTTTCAGTTTAGAAATATTAGATAGAATGGAAGCTTAAATGAGTCTAATGTGCCTCTCCACCTGTCCTAATCTGAATCTAGACAGTTGGAGTTTGGAGTTAGAAAGAAAGAAAGAACATTTTCTAAGCCAACGATCGTTGCTGACCTGAGTTCCTCCCGTCGCCGGTTAATCAGCTCTTCATCCAGACGGTGCAGACACGTGCCCTCCGACTTAATCTTCTCAAAGTGCTGCTTCACCTCCTCACGCCACTCCGCCTAAACACACATACACACACACACATTATCATCATTAAACCACTGATCATCTCTTGCTTTAGCTGCACCGTTACATGGACCAATGACGTGGAACTCATTTTTTGTCCTTTCTATTAATACAGTGACTTCTATGATGAGCATGTTTTTAATTTCTGGAGAATAATTTTAATATGTGGGGCGGTAGTGCGGTAGTGCTCACCTGTGATTTGAAGTAGGTCTCCTGTGGCGTGGACAGCACGTCTGCTGAGGCGATGTCCAGGTGCAGCAGAATCTGCCTGAACGACGGCCGGTTCCTGGGTTTGCAGTTCCTACACACACACACACGCATTAGTTTATCATGTGAGTCCTTAATCATATTATTCTCGTCGCCATCTTTTCCTTGTCATCTATTTCCACATGGTTCTCTGCTGTCTTCTTTCTTGTGACAAAAAGTACACTTTAGCAAACTCATAGGTGCAGTGTGTGATGTTTAGCAGCATCTAGTGGTGAGGTTGTGAATCGCACCCAACAGAAGTTACGGTGGCCGACAGGAAGTGATGTCGTCGTCTGAGACAGCAGAGAGTGGCCAGTTAAACAAAGATGTTTCTTTACAAAGATAAATCAAGAAATTATGTTTACTTTATTATTCAGTAAAACAATGTTATTGTGAATATTATTGTTACTTGTTCATCATTGTGTCAGTGTTTTATTCGCTGACTTTAGCTGAAGCTTCTTTACACGAAGAACAACATAGTAACGAAACGCATTTGTCCGTTCAGGGCCACTGTAGAAACATGTGGATGTAAGCGGGCCCGAGGTGTGTGTAGAGAGAAATGCCTCATTCTAAGGTAATAAAAACAACGGTTCATTAAGTAAGGTCTTTATACACCACTGAAAACAGTGTTATGTATATGATATTGCATGTCTATCAACAGATCCTCCTAAATATTACAGTGCACCTTTAAAAAGAGTCCTTATTACACTTCAAAGCAATAAACTCTCTTTCTCTCTCTCTCTCGGTCTCTCTCTCTCTCTCTCTCTCTCTCTCTCTCTTTCATTCTCTCTCGCTCTCTCTCTCTCTCTCTCTCGCTCTCTCTCTGTCTCTCTCTTTCATTCTCTCTCGGTCTCTCTCTCTCTCTCTCTCTCTCTCTCTCTCTCTGTCTCTCTCTCTCTCTCTCTCTCACCAGCACTGTCGGAGGAGGATTTGAAGCCGTCGGGGCAGCTGTCAGGAAGAGGGAGCTGAAGACTGTTGTTTCCCACACCCCATATGATGGCGGAGGAGTCCACGTCTTTATACGGGATCTCACCGGTCAGCATCTCCCACAGGACCACACCGAACGACCTGCCGACACCAGATATGATGGATTCAACACTTTTATGTGTGACATAAAATTATTTCGATGCAAGCATGCCTATTTTCTTTGTAAATTAGGCTCATAAGGTGCTTTTGCACCGGGTAGTCCCTTAGGAAAATTTTCCTGGTTGCGCCAGTAGGAACTCTGACGTAAGCCGCGCTTGTTGTTGGGACTTTTATTTTGACGGCGCTGAGAACGACTGAGCCTGAGCTCACAGCGCTCACATTCTCCGTCTTCATTAGTTTCCGATCTGTCTAACAGTCCTGTATAATATACGTCATTAGATAGAACAGTCACACATAGAAAGTATACAGTAATGAAGAGTTATTAGCGTATGGCGTGTGTTTGATGTCCAGTGTTGCTGAGCAGAAATACATAATCATGTTTCTCTCGGTCTCCTCTAAGTTGTGTTGGATTTTCTCCTCAGCGTAAAGGTTTAGAGGTCCATCTATCACTGTTTTACATGTTCGTAGAGTTAGCTTGTGGAGTAAATATATAGGCTATAATCTGTGTGTTTACACGGCTTTTTAAAAATGGCGGGTGTTGGTGTTTCGCGTGCGTTCGGCCAATCAACGAACACTAACGTCACGGATAGCTCCTTTAGCGCTGGTTTAGACCGACTCTGAAGTAGGAGTAAATTAGTTCCTCCAAAAGGAGTTCCTAGAACTAAAATCATTCCCAGTTCCTGTGGTGTGAACATGCCAAAACCCGGGAACTTCCGTCAATAGTTGTAGGAACTATGAGAAGGTTCCTCCGGTGCGAAAGCCCCTATAGAGAGCACTCCTTTCACAAAACAGGACCTCTATGGGAGGCTTGTGCAATAACACAGAGCAGCCGAGGAGAAACGCTAACATCTGTGATCTTTGGAGACATGTGGTGTTTCACCAGAAGAATGAGCACCTGTGGACAACACACTCCTTCAGTGTTCCCTTCCAACGCTGTACCTTATCTATTTAATATCCATGTAGTCAATGACGCATAGGGATTGGCATTTGGAGACTCTACTGGAGTTAGACAGAGCATAGAAATGTGCTGGAGGAGGAATATGAACCATTCTTCATCATCAACTTGAGCGTTCATTTACCAAATCTGATGTGCGTTCACTGTTCAATGTTAATGTGTGAATAAAAGTTTTTAATGCGTCAGAGTTTTGGTTGAATAGGCTGTCCAAGGTGGGACTTAAAATATCTTCATTTGTGTTTCTTACGGTCTGGAACGACATGAGTAAATGATGACAGAATTAAAAATGTTGGGTGAATTAACCAATTTTTATATTTTTCTTCTAGTGTTAATTGATGGTCAGCTGGTCTGGTTATCCTAAATTAGGTTAAGCTGCTTTAAACTATTGTTTGTATATGCCAACTATAATTTTTCAAATGTCTGTGTGAGCTTGCTGCAAACTACTTTCCCTACGTGGATGAATAAACACTACTACCATTACTACTTTTATCAGGGTGGCCGCGGGTCCTTAAAAAGTCTTAAAATGTCTTAAATAAAGTTTTCCTAAAAAAGGCCTTAAAAAGTCTTAAAATGTCTTAAATATTTCTGGTCACGTTACCGCTAAAATTTCTCCAGTCTGACGGACCTAATATCTGTCAAATAACCAGTGAAGCATCGAATCGCGAGAATGATTCAGATTTTATTACATAAACAGCTATTGATAATGATAATGTAGGCTTTTTCTGGTAACGCTGTTGAGGCTCGCGCTGCTTGTCTCTGATAGATTTTATAGGAAGAAATCAAAACAAACTCCCAGAAGAAACATACTGAGGTAAAAATTCTAAATGTTGAGTTATTTTATTTATAACATGTGATATAGTTAAGTAACATAACATGACGGGAGCTATTTTGCTGAATATTCTCACGATTGCAAATGTTACATTGATTTTAGTTCAATAAACAAGTAGTGCAGGGCTCGAATTTCGGTCTTCTATCAGCTCGTTAAGAGCTCCACGCAGCGATAATACACTCGGGTTTCGGGAGTCGGGATAGACGGAATTGTCACTTGCATAATCGGGCCAGCATTGCATCAGTTTTGTGTGGTTAATACAATTATTTTACTGAATTACATGCAGTGAAATATTTCAAATCATTTATAGAAAATACTATAAAAGAAGAGGGTCTTTGCAGCCTAAAATAAAAGATGTACAATTAATTTATTCATACAGTAATACATTATATTAAAAAAATCATGTGGATTAAGATATGATATGAAACAACCAAGACAGTGATCCAAGTCTGAGAATTCAATGAGCACTTGTGGAAATCTCTTCCTTTGCTCTATCTGAGTTTAGCATGAGATGCATGAATTGAAGCTGGGATGAGAGTATATTGAGTTCATGGAGAGAACTCTCTGATTTCTCTGTCTGAGATCACAAAGAGACACAGAAGTTGAGAAACTCTGAGCATTATATTAGTTGAGATTGTTGAGATCTCTTCTGAAACTTAAAAGGAGACTAAATTGAGATTTAGTGCATCTTATTGCTCCAGAGAAAAGCCTGAGACACAGGAGAAATAAACCTTTGTCTCAGTTTGGTGTCATATGGATCTCAAAGTTGTCTAGGAGAAATAAATGAAACATTTTGGAGATCTCTTTTCAGATTTTCTTTTCCTCTCCCCCTTCCCCTTAGATTTGCACATTCACGTGAGAGTAAGGGCTATCCCAATTCTCATTTTGATCTAGGGGTAGGGCTAAGGGGAAGGGGTAGATACCCCTTAAAACCAAGAATTTCCGCGAGCTTACTTGAAACCAAGGGGTACCCAGAATGCACTGCGCAACCGGAAACAATGGCGGGCATACCATCAAGAGAGTCCCATAAATGTAAGTATTTTCGGCTTAAATGATTGATTGAAAAATTATGACAGTCTTGTTTTGTGCTCTACACAGTCATGTACATATATATTTGCAACCATGTTGTTAACTGAAACGTTTTTAAACTGCTACGCTAGGCTATGCTAACGATACATTGCTGGTTTGCACAATCAGTCCCGCATTTCTATGACTAGCCGTGCATAGACTCCATGCATGTCTACAGTTTTAACTAAACTCCATAAGCAGTGAATTTCCTTTTCGACGGACATGTCCGGCCAGGATTTCGAGATCGCCCAAAATGTCCAGGATTCGGCTTTTGCTTTCTACAGTTGCCATTCATTATGTGTACATTATTATACACGCAATCGACATAAACACACTTGCAGACGGCATCTTGGAAGTTTGTGATCAACACTTGTTGCCCTGGTGACACAGACGCCACTTAGTAACGATGTATGATGACGTAACCAAGTGGCGTCTCATTTCATAGGGGTATGTTTTCACCCCTAGCACTTACCACTCGGTTTCTAGGGACAAGGGCTAGGGGTAAGACAAAGGGGTAGGGGGAGGGGAAGGGGTAAGACAGAGAATTGGGATTCAGCCTTAAGCTAGTAGGGGGTCATACTTGGGAGATTTGAGATCTCTGTGGATGATCTTGTGCAGGTGGAGGTAGTTCATGCCACCGGCGATGCCCATGGCCCAGTCCACCAGCAGGGAGGGCGTGATCTTCCTTCCGGCCCTCAGGACCTCGTAGAGCTGGCCCTGTGCACAGTACTCCATGAGGATGCAGTAACACGGGGCCTGCGTGCACACGCCCCTGAAACACACACATACACACACACGCTTTCAACACGAGTCTGCAGAAACGGACTGTGCTGAGAGTGTTTGCTGAGTATCAGCTGCTGAGGAAGACTTCAGCTGACCCGTGCTAAGCCCCGCCCCCTTATGTCCTTAATAACAATCGCATGATTGGTGCACATGTAACTGAGTCACTGTTCCCTCGCAGTGAAAAACACATCGCGAAGCAAAGAGGACACCGACAACACGCCGACAAAGAAGACAGAGCAGGTTCATTTAGGTATGAAGCAGTCTCAGCATTCAAATGTTGTCATTTTTTAATACATTCAAACAATAAATACCGTTTTGAGTCTCTTTGATGTGTGGTGACATATCGCTGTACAGCAGCATAGTGTCGGCCCAGATCCGGCCCACATCTGGCACACATAGATTCCACACGGCCCAGATGTGGCCCAGATCTGGCACACATGGATTCCACACGGCCCAGATCTGGCACACATCTGGCACACATGGATTCCACACGGCCCAGATGTGGCCCGGATCTGGGCCGACACTATGCTGCTGTCTGGGTCAGTTCAACCAATCATCTCTTCCTTTTATTTAATTTATAGCATTAAATAAACATCAGTGAACATCAGAAGGAATGTGTTTCAACTGTGGAAAAACTTCAATACACACACCATTTTTCAAGTTCAAGTCCACCGACGTTAATCTACTAACTCTACTGTCTGGTTTGTTTGTCAGACAAACATAATATTGGCATTATGATTGGTCAGATTGCCTGTCAAACCCTCTTTTGGCATTAAAAATGAACTGTCAGGATTTACTAAAGACACGAGTTAAAAATTTGCGATGAACGCATAGACAGTTATTTTCATGTATGTGTTTGTAGTTTTCCTGTCAGACCGCTAAATTTATTATATTGTAGTCTTTATTACAAAAAATGTAATAAAATCCTAGATGCTTTTTCCAGTTGTCATCAAAATTGGCTCAAATAATCTTCAGACCATGCTACTAAAAAAGTTCTTAGAAGCTTTTTCATAACGTGAATACGTGAAAAATACTTAAACAAGTTTAATGAAGAGCATGTGAAAATAGATGTGAGGCTATATCTCCACAACGCTTTAGCGTATCAAGATTAGTCTGAGGCATTACATGTAGCGTTTTGGCACAGCGCCACCTACTGGTCAGGAGAACTGAAAAATAGCTATTTTTGTTTATAATTATTTTTGGTTAGCCCAAAAATCATACAATTTGTCTCTTTTTGATTCAGTGCAGCATACAGTGTCGAATGATACCCAAGTTTCCCTTGTCGGCCATTTTGGGCTTCAGCCATTTAGAATTTTGTCGTAAAATTCAGCATTATCGTATCATTACGAAACTTAGTATTTGCCAAGGAACGTGTTTGTATGTGTAAGGAACTGAAGAGTTTCGGAACAGTGCCACCTTGAGGTCCAAATTTATAATGAAATTATAATATATAAAAAATAACTAAATGTTAATGGATTTTTTTTTACTTTTGCCTATTTCAATTAAACTAGTCTTAATAGACTGACATTGAACAATAAACAATTACAGATTATCAAAACTGCTGTCTGCAATTTTTAACCTAACTCCTTGGCCATTGGTCCGATTTTCGTCTCAGATCATCTTCAGACCATGCCGACAAATGATATAAAAAGCTTTTTGATTGATCAAACCACTGTGTTTCGAATAACACATTAAAGGCACAATATGTTTTTTTTTATTATTTAAAAATATAAAAAATCACTATATCTATGTTATATATTTTTTAAAGTTGTGTATTTACATTATCCCGACAGTTCCAATTAACTTCTAAATCCAGAGAAATTAATATTTTAATTCGAAGACACGGACCGTGTCTTTATTTCCGTTTTGTCGCCGTCAATGCCGTCATATCCGTGTTGTCTCTGGTTTCCGCTCGTGCTGCCATGGCAACCAGAGCTATGAACCAGAGCCCTCTGATAGTAACCAAACTGACGCGGACAACTGTGTAGTTCGCAATGTCAATTTGCACGTTGTTGTTGTTTCGTTCAAACATTATGGACCATGGCAAGCAGACTTTGGATAAAAAAGGAGAACTAAACCGAGAATCAATATCAGCGCGCTGTTTTCGAGATGTCGAGAGCTCCCATGGACACTATATAAACGAGAGCTCCACGTCCGAGACTTCGACAACTCCTACATGTACTTTATTAAACAGGTGAGCACATTTACATAAAACTAATCAAGGTTATATAGTTCAACAATGATAAAATGTTAGAATATGATCTGTATGTTATTCTAATTTGGTGACCAAGTAATCGTTTTGTATTACCTATTTTTATTAGCCATTCAGACAATTCAGAAAAACAAAAATGTGCAGGAAATATAGAGGCCTGTATTTATAATATTATTATAATGAATGAAATGTGCGTTATTTGGAAGAAAGTCGAGGTGTGACTGACTTAGATAACTAAGTCCCCCTTGTCCGTTCCATTTGGGAGAGACCCAGAGGTGAACTGTCATCCGCGCCTGCGCCTCCGCGCCCCCTCCCCTTTCCCCTTTCAAACAAACAGCTTCTGTGCACGGCATCTTCTCGCAAGCAGGGGCGCCTGCAGCTGCAGGGGGCGCAAATTTGCCAATTCCCCACACAGTGAAATGATAGATAATAGAAAACGCAGCGCAGATTTATTTATTTATTTTTTCTTCATTTTTTTTTTTTTCTGCTCGTGCCGGCGGCGCCGCCGCCCCCCAAAAAATGCCGCCCCGGGCGATTGCCCGGTTCGCCCGTGCCAAAAACCGCTACTGCATAGTCATGTTACCCAGGTCTGTTAGTCTGATTTCTCAAAAACCGGACTAACTTGAAGCTTGCACATGTCATTTTAAAAGTTAAAGGGGACCTATCATGCTCTTGTACAAAGTCTTGATGTTTTGTCTGGGCTCTACTAGAGCAGGTTTTCCTGCTTGAATGTTGATTATTTTCCTCATATTCTCCATTGTTGCAGCTCCTCTCTTCCCAGTCTGTCAGTAACGCTCTGTTTAGTTCCTGTCTCTATGAAGCCCCTCCTTCTGAAAAGCACACTGTGCTCTGATTGGTCGGCTGGATCAGTGTGTTGCGATTGGTCAAGCTCTTCGAGTGTGCTTGGGAAATGTCCCGCCCCTTACCATAACCGCTAGTTTAAACACACTACTAACTAACTCAACCAGGCCCCGCCCCTTTATTCTGCATATTAATTATTATGAGGAATATTGTGACGTGTTCGTTCCCGGAAGAAACTCAAGACTACAATGGAGGCGTTTCAGGAGTTCAGAAACACTGAGAATAGAGAATAACTGGAGCTTTTTCATGCTCAAACAGCAACATCACACACTAAAGGCAGATGAAGATGGGAAAACACTTTAAATGATCGATTCTAATTGAGGGTGTGGTGCTGTGCATGTTTCCGTTCACTCACTTGAAGGTAATGATGTTGGGGTGTTTGAGCTTGCGCAGATGTTTGATCTCAGTCTCCTTGATGTCCCTTACTTTCTTCACAGCCACGTCCTCACCATGAAACTTGCCCAGGAAAACCGCCCCCTGCGCCCCTCTGCCAACCCACTGCAGCTCGGAGATCTCCTCGACGGCACCTCCCAGGAATCTGAAAGAGACATTTCATTATCCCCGCCTGAAACGACTCTGGGCCCTATCATACACCTGGTGCAAAGCAGCGCCAGTGTTTTTTGCTAGTTTTAGCCTGACACAGTTATCATTTTCATGTCCTGCGCCACATTGTTTAAATAGCAAATGCATTTGCGCCCATCTGTGCGCTCATGGGTTGGTGGTCTGAAAACGAGGTGTCTTCAGGTGTGTTCAGGTGCATTGTTGGTGCGTTGCTATTTTGAGGTAATTGAAATAGACTGAGCCATTGATCAACTGAAACCTGGTCTAAAGTCAATGGCGCAATTCTTTTTTTTGTTATTTGAAGTGCGCATTAGTAATATGAGCCTATAGGCGGGTCCACAACGCGCGTAAACTCTGCTTATTACACACACAGGGACGCCGAGCAGCACACAAACATGCCAAATATAAAAAATGTAAGGATTACAATTTAAAAGATTATTATTGTGTACATAAAGATATGGTGGAATCCGGCTTGTCCGCTTGTAGAATCCGCAATGTTAATAGCGAATCCGCAATGTTAATAGTGAATCTGCCATGGCGCGAGTGCAGCTGGCTTTTAAAGGGAATGGGAGATGACACCCTGATTGTTTTTTTGCACGTTACGCCCAAAACATACCCATTACTCATTAAAAGAATAGGGACAACCCTTTTAGACCATGCGCCGGGACCGCCGACCAGTTTTCCCATCGTTAAACTGACAAAAGTGGATTCGGACACGCCCTAAGTGCACTTGCGCCGTGCGCTTTAGACCAAGCGCTTAGATCGTTAAAATAGGGCCCTCTAACTTTGCTGCTGCTTGCTGTCTCCGATTGTGGTACTCACCCTCATGGCTCTGCTTGTGCTCTGTCGAGTAGGCTTTCCCGATCATCGTCCACACTGGCTTCAGGCATCCGAACAAGCCTTCCAGAAAGCCCCCTCCGCCCGCCTGCAGCCGGAAGCTGTCGGACTGGTTGCGCACGGCTCCGCCCTCGGCTCCACCCTCTGCAGCTTCAGCACGCTGTTGGAGAAGTTGGTGGGCTCGTCGCTCAGGGTGGGGCTGTTGCTGTGGGTGCCGCTGCCGCCCCCGACGGGGTCGATGGAGAGCACGTTACGGAGGACGCATTGGGTCGGAGTGAGTTCGGTGTCTGGGGTGCTCGCCGGCACCTCCGAATCCGGCCGGCAGAAGGGCGGATCAGAGAGCGGGGTGCTGAACCCGGAGAGGGAGGGGGAAGGGGCATGTTGCTCATGGACACAAGCCATGGGGTCAGAAGGGGCAGAAGGGGCGAGGGTGGCCCGCGAGTTACCCACCCTTCAGGGAAGTAGCCCACACCACTCACTCCGGAGCACCGCTGCTCGTCAACACACCTGGAGAGAGAAACACAAAGCAAGCCATAAGATTCGAGAAAGAGCTTACTTATTACTTATTACTTACTAGGAAAGACAATCAAATACAATCGCATATTAGAGATGTGTATTATGGTGGATTAAATCACCATCATTGTGTAGCAATGCCAACAACACGAAGACGCGTTCGTGTATTTAGTAGGGGTGTGACGAGATCTTGTGTTACGAGATCTCGCGAGAGTAAAACGCGACGAGATTTCTCGTCGAGGTGAAACTTTGTCTCGTGAGTTGTTGTGATGTCAGTGATGGAGCGTGAGGGTGAAATTAGTATTGAAGATGCCCCTGCCACTTTTAAATCATTTGTGTGCCGCGCGCCAATCACACACACACTCCGCGCGCACACACACACACACACACACACACACACGTGTCCCTCGCTCACTCACTCACTCGCGCACACACACACATACGCTCACGCACACTCACTGTTGCTCGCACTCAACCCGTCGTGGAGGACCGTTAGAATTAAACATGCTAGTCTTTCTGTCGTGATGTCCTGAAGCATCGCAGACGCGTAGGTTATCGCCCACTATGACACACTATACGAAATTAAACGATCGAATCTTGCGTCCCGACGCCCGTTGTCGGAATCTGCACGAAACGGATCGTGCCAAAATCGTGCTAAAATAGTGTAATCTGAACCAGGCAGGTAATAAACATTTGACCTATCAGGCAAAGAACCTGTTAAAGGACTAAGACATGGGAACAGTATAGCTAACATTCACATATCACAAGTCATATCGACATCGCAATATTAAACAATGTTATCGCACATCGCAGCTTTTCCTCATATCGTGCAGCCCTGCCCAAAGGTCTCAACTGCTGCCAGAAATCGTCGACATGATTATATTTTTGAAAAAGAACATGACCATAATCTTAGGCTGTTCTGTGTAGTTAATTTATCTCTTTTTCATGCTTGAAGAACATTTTTTTTTTTCTTTTTGAACTTGTAGTTTTGAGAGAGCAGTACTTTGATTATGGATACACACTTACTGTTTGCATTTAAAGTGTTATTTCAGTTATTTATATTTATTTTATTTATACTGTTTTATTTTTTTATGTTCGATTTGTGGAAAGGAGTTAGATTTCTCATGTGAAATCGTACAGGGGAGAAGCCAGATGGTAGAGTTTATAGCAAAACATTTTGCAGTGTTTGCATGTCCTTTACTGCATAGAATTAATTAAAATAGAAGTAAAATAACATTCATTACAAGTTGATTTCAAAATGCACCTAAATTGTTTTGCATTTTGTGATTTTCAGTTGAATAAAAGACTATTTTCCTTTCATATATTTCATCATTGAGGATTTCTTAAAAATTGTGTAAAATCTCGTCTTGTCTCGTTCTCGTGAACCCAATCTCGTGTCTCTCTCGTCTCGTGGAGTAAGCGTCTCGTCACACCCCTAGTATTTAGGAACTGGGGCTGTCAAAATGGCTGAAAAATTCAATTAGAATTTCTTTCTTAAATATTAGCAAATTTTGCATTATATTCGAATTCTGAAGGCAATACTTAAAGTTAGAGGAAAAAAGTACTGTATTGTCTCTTATGCCCACAAGAGGGCGCAACCAGCTAAATAAGCAAAAATAAACCAAATCAAGCATTGCATCTTTTATTGAAATTAAATGAGATTAACTTTTTAAAGTGCATTAACTTTTGAAACAATTGTACTTAAAATATAATTTCCTTAATGTGCATGTAAGTGCATAAGTAACCTGAGAAAACACGCTTCAACAGAGACAGCATAATGTACTGCATGAACACAAAATAGCAAACCCATTTGACTGGATCAGTCAACAAACACGGTGAGTAATGTCTTCTCCTGTTATTGTCACTTGCACTTCGAGTCACATGTATAGTATAGCATTCTCTGTCAGCAGCGAGGACTTTACATGTGATAAATGCAGTGGCCATTCTATTACACGAAACATGAAAATAGAGACACCAGCCTACGTAGTCACATGTTTGCTGGGAGCCAGAGCACCTGACATCAAAGCAAATTTAAAAGTGCTGACTAATGCTAATCGTAAATTCTCTAAGATTATTATTCACGTCGGCACAAATGATGTTCGACTCCGCCAGCCGGAGATCACCAAAATTAATGTTAAAGAGGTGTGTGAACTCGCAAGTACGATGTCAGGCACTGTAATTTGCTCTGGCCCCCTTCCTGTTCGCAGGAGTGATGAGATAGTTAGTAGACTGTCTTCACTCAATGGCTGGTTGTCTAAGTGGTGTCCGCAAAATAATATAGAATCCATAGACAATTGGAAAAGTTTTTGGGGAAGACCTGACCTGTTCAAAAGAGATGGTATTCATCCCTCCTGGGATGGTGCTGCTCTTCTCTCTAGTAATATGGCACATAGTCTTAGAGCTCAAACATGACAATCTGGGGTTCAGGTCAGGAAGCAGACAGACTGGCTAAACCGACCGTCTGCTAGCTGTCTCACGTCACCAAGGTCAGATAAATCCCATCACATAGAGCCTCTTTCACCTAGATATCATCATATAGAGACTGTGTCTGTTCCCCGAATTAGGAGACGTGTGTGTGTGTATTTCAGGGGCCTGACGTGTGTGTGTGTATTTCAGGGGCCTGATGTGTGTGTGTGTGTGTGTTTCAGGGGCCTGACGTGTGTGTGTGTGTGTGTGTGTGTGTTTCAGGGGCCTGACGTGTGTGTGTGTGTGTGTGTTTCAGGGGCACACGTGTGCGTCTGTGGAGCGAGGACGGGCCGGAGGCTGAGGTTCAGGGTCTGGATGAGAGTGGGTTCCTGCAGGTGTCAGCAGGAGACGAGGTCGTGGCGCTGCAGCCGGACGGAAACTCCTTCGACATGATGAAGAACCTCGTGGTGATCAAGAGCAGATGAAGATTCAGATCAAACATCATTAACACCAGTTCTTTCAGCAGGAGCGTCTCAGACAGAGAGATGATGCTGTTCTCCACTCGTCCTGCTTCCGTCACGCCTGATCCAGCCTGAACAAACGTGAATCTCTGACACTGACATCATCTTTTCTTCAGAATAACCTTTATTCTGTAAACACTGACTTTCACACACGCCTCCTCCTCCTGTACATGAGCTTTAGTATGAGCAATATCTTCCTCTTCAGTCTCATTCCGAGTTTACAGCACATTACAGAGAACACACACATCACACTCGTCCTTCTCAACGAAAAACACAGACATTGATTTGAATAAGCAGAAAGATGACGAGGTTTCTGTGATTCTTCCGGATAGAGGAGTCGATCTGAGGGCGGACGGGAAGTGTGATCCGAGGAGAGGCTGAGCTTTACTGTCCAACTAACTCTCGTTCTCTGACTGACACTTGTTAAAACTTTTAATTGTTACTTCTCTTTAGATTTTGAGGTGATTTGTTTGTTCATAAATCAGGTGGTGTTAAATCTGTCAATATCACTCAATATTTTGTAATGATCCATGGTTTGTAAACTGATATATGGATGATCGCTTTTAAAGAACACATTCCTGAACTGTACAAAATGAAATAAAATGATTGTGACTGACATGTCGTGTGTGTGTGTGTGTGTGTGTGTGTTCAGTGAAGTGCTGCGAGTGTGTGTCGTGTGAGTGAGTGGCGTGAGTGTGTGTGTTTGTGAGTGAGTGAGTGTGTGTGAGTGAGTGAGTGTGTGTGTGTGAGTGAGTGTGTATGTGTGTACTGGCAGTGTCTCGCTCATCCTCCCTCTACATCTCGCAGCTCATCCATCATCCACACCTCGTGTTTCAGTTTCGTCTCTCGTCTTGATGAGGTGAAAATATTCCTCCATTCTCTAAACTCTGAGATCTTTCACTTCATTACACACACATTAATCCTCGGCCACTTCCTCAAACTCGCAGCGATCAGTGTTCGATCATGGATGCGACTCTTCAGGCGTCCGCAGCTCTAAACTGCTCAGCCTTTAGAAATCATTAAGCAAATAGCTCTCAGATCCACAATATCCTGTTAAACAATTTCAGCTGGAGGTCAGAAGGTCAACACACATCTATCATCTCTAATACCAGATTCATCTCCTCTCCCCAGAGACTGTGCTCTTCCTCCAGAGTCTTCCTCCGCAAACAAACAGAGCCAGTATTAACCCTCGTCTGAGGAGTATTAGATCTTTATTAAACGGCTTTTCTCAAATGGAATCGGAGATGAAAGTTCCTGCGCCAACAATAATAACATTAATAATGAAGCTTTTGAGAATCATTGCTTTTTGACAGACATTTTGTTGCTGGGAGACGCTCACACGTGTCACCTCATGTTTATTGAGTTTCTAACAAACTAGTCTAGACATTTTAGTAAACCTGCAAAAGTCAGATCATAAATAATCAAGCTATGATGTGGTCGACGCCAGTAAACATGCCATCGCTTGATGATAGCAGCGAAATATCAGAGATTGGTTGTTCAACAACAGAAAACCGGACCAAATAAATTATTGTTTTTCTTCAGATGTCCACAGAAATCATATCATTCCAGCTCAAGTATGAAAGGCAATGTTTAAAAGTTCTTCATTTAAAGCTGAATTATGACACATACCCCTGGTTTCACAGACCAGGCTAAAACTAATGCAGACTAAAATGCATGTTTGAGACTGAAAGCATCTCTTAAAACATGTCAGTGCCGTTGTTTTGTCTCAAGATGCACATCAGTAATGTTTTTTTTCTAAGGCACGTTTATAAAAGCTCCTTAAATGCCCTAATTGAACTAAGGCCTAATCCTGGCTTAATCTAAGCCTCGTCTGTGAAACCGGGCCATTGTGTTAGTCAGTTTAATCTTCAGAGTCATTGGTGGTTTAACATCCTGAAGAGTGAAATTCTGATCTGTCCAATCACGTGAGTCTGGGGCGGGACTATCAGTCCAACTGACCAATGACAGATGAGGAGGCTGTAATCAACACTTCAATTCTGAAATGTGTCTGTAGTTACAGAAGTCCTGCTGAAAGTTTGCTTTTAAATGTTAAAATAGATTAAATGTTTTCATTTGGTAAATAATGGCACAAAAGCATGTTTCAAATACAATATGTGGATCATTATGTCACTTGCATATCTGTGAGTTTAGTGAACGTCACTGTTCATCTGGAGACCCTGAATCACCGAAACGTAGTTAAGCTTCTTCTTCCTGGGTATTCCGGAGAGGATGGCTCTAGTATCCCGTTGAACTGGCTGCACAACGGGAAAAAATATATTCCATACCTGACGTTGCTTTATGTGTGATCAGAACATCTGCAGCTTTGCGTAAAACAGTAGAAGAGGTCGGAGGTCAGTGTGATCGGACGGCGCGTCACCTTTCGTTGCTGATGTGACCGACTGCCGATGCAGTGAGGAGCGCGGTGTCCGTCGGGACCGGGGCTCTGGGTCCGGTACAGGTACGGCCGGTGTCCGTCGGGAGCGCTCTGGGTCCGGTACAGGTACGGCCGGTGTCCGTCGGGAGCGCTCTGGGTCCGGTACAGGTACGGCCGGTGTCCGTCGGGAGCGCTCTGGGTCCGGTACAGGTACGGGTTCCCCTCCTCGCTCAGAGCGCAGGGTCCGGGTTGGAAAGAGCCACGTTTGGACAGAACATGGTGGAGGTTCAGAGAAACGTACGGACTCTGTGTCGTTCCCAGCAGCCTCTTCTTGTCCGGGTCGCTCTGATCCGAGAGCCTGTCCTCGTATGGCCTGTGCTGACCGAAGCCCTGGTTCTGGTTCTGACTGGGTTCCTCTTTAAACGCGGCGGCGGGTCTGAAGCCTCCGGGCAGAAGCTGAGCTGTGAACGCGCCGTCGGCCGCCGGACCTGATGAACACAGAGCTGGTTAGATGTGCGGGTCGCTTTCTGTGAATCTAGTCCATCCATGACCTCAGAACCATTCAATACCATTCACAATTCTTTATTAAAGGTGACATTTGATTAAAGGCCCCTTTTCACCAGATGTAATATAAATCTACGGAGTCCCCAGAATGTGTCTGTGAAATTTCAGCTCAAAATACCAGATCATTTATTATAGCTTGTCAAATTTGCCCCTTTTCAGAAACTCCAGCAATAACAAAACAGGCCAATCTCCCTCATCCAGAATCCCAGAATAACCAGTAGCGAGTGCAGCCTTACGGAGAGACTCAGGAAATCTGATCGGCTTATTTTATAATATGCTTGCAGAGAAAGGCTCACCAGAACACAGTTACTGGGTTTCACTTTTCATGTTTTCTGTGTTGGTAGAATCTCCGATTATAGATTATAGATTATAGCACTTACACATGGGAAAAGTCAGATTTCCATGATATGTCCCCTTTAACTGATTTCATGTTTAGATATTATTTACACTTAACTCTTTCCACTCCATTGACAGAATTTCTTATGATACTGTAGGGGGCGCTATAACTTCTAAAAGAGTAGAGAATCTCCAGATCAAAGGACATGTGAAAAAGAAGCAGAAACGAGCAATAGAAGCATTGCTGACGCACATGTAGTCTTTGACAAAAACACGATTTTCTCAGCTTTTCTTGAGAACAAAAACAAAAAAAAACTGCTGGAGTGGAAAGAGTTAATATTCAGTGATATTATTGGTCTGACTGCACTGACACAATCAGATGAGAACTGAACCTGAACTGAACTGAATCATGACTGTCTTCTAGAGCAGAATCTGAATTCGTCTCATATTTGATAAAGTTTGCATCATTGATTCTGATATTTTCCTGTTCATTTCTGTGAAGCTTGAAATGATCTGTACTGTTTAAACGCTATAGAAATATTGATCTACGATTCAAAAATGAATCTAATATAAATCAACAGAATCGATGCATTGAGGAAACTTAAAATTAACTCTTTCCTCACCAGCGGTTTTAAAAAAAGTCTCCAGCCACTGACAGCACCCTAACTCATACATGTGCGCCAGCCTCGCTTCTATCGCTCGCTTCTATCGCTCGCTTCTATCGCTCGCTTCTGTCTGTCGCTCGCTTCTGTCGCTCGCGTCTGTCGCTCGCTTCTGTCGCTCGCTTCTATCGCTCGCGTCTGTCTGTCTGTCGCTCCTGTCTATCGCTCACTTCTGTCTATCGCTCGCTCCTGTCGCTCGCTTCTGTCGCTCGCGTCTGTCTGTCGCTCGCTTCTGTCTGTCGCTCGCTTCTGTCTGTCGCTCGCGTCTGTCGCTCGCGTCTGTCGCTCGCGTCTTTCGCTCGCGTCTGTCGCTCGCGTCTGTCGCTCGCTTCTGTCGCTCGCGTCTGTCGCTCGCGTCTTTCGCTCGCGTCTGTCGCTCGCGTCTGTCACTCGCTTCTGTCGCTCGCTTCTGTCTATCGCTCGCTTCTGTCTATCGCTCGCTTCTGTCTGTCGCTCGCTTCTGTCTGTCACTCGCTTCTGTCGCTCCGCTTCTATCGCTCGCTTCTATCGCTCGCTTCTGTCTGTCTCGCCGCTTCGTCTGTCACTCGCTTCTGTCGCTCGCTTCTGTCTGTCGCTCGCTTCGTCTGTCGCTCGCTTCTGTCTGTCGCTCGCTTCTGTCGCTCGCTTCTGTCTGTCGCTCGCGTCTGTCGCTAAAAACAGTGGAAAATCCCATCAATGGCAGGGAAAGAGTTCAATTTAATCGCCATTAGCGATTAACAGCCCTGCTATGTGTCCGTCTGTCAGATCTGAAGTCAGTGACTCTGGTGTGTGTGTGTGTGTGTAGGTACCAGAGAATGCGCTGCAGGCAGGAGTTTGCAGGTGCGCCGCAGGTTTGTTAGCGCAGCTCCAGGGCGACTGCAGTGAGGAGAGGACGGGTCGTCTGGAGGAGATCGAGGTCACCAGTGCTTTCCGGCAGTCGCTGGAGGCCTGCGTCTGCGTGTGTGTGTATGTGTATGCATAGGACAGAGGCAGCGTGTGAGACGGCTCCTGGACGTGCATCAGTGAGACGGGGCTCTGCTGGCAGCTCTTCCAGGACAGAGACTCCAACGAGGTCTGGAAACCACAAGCACTCGAGGTCACATTCCCAGGGGAGTCTGTCAGTACCTTCACCTGCGAATACGGACATGCTTTGGCTTTGCTTTTGAGTTTGGCTGCTTTGGCTTTCAGCTGTTTGCGTGAGTCCTGAGGAGCTGCGAGACAGTTCTTATAGGGCAGAGACGGTCTGGATCTGCTCTGGTCCTGAGAGAGCTGCATCTCTTTATATTCCACATCCCTGCGGAGAGAGAGACACGGCATCAGAGTGAGCGGTTCTGGCTCAACACTGCTGTGAGGGAGGTCAAAGGTCACTCACGTGAGGACGTAGTTGACGCTGACGATGCAGTGCGGTCGAGACGAGCGGCTGTTGTGGACGATGGTGGCGCAGCTCTGCAACCAGACCCAGCCGCCGTGTTTCGACAGCAGACGGTAGTACTTGGTGGTGACCTGCCCCTTCACCAGCACTGAGACACACATACACACACACAGCTTCACTAGGGTTTCCATGCAAACACTGTCAGAGTGTCAGTAGAACGAACACATTCATGCTGCGGCTGTAGATGATCTACAGAGGAAAGTGTGTGTGAAGCGACTCACGTAGATGATGTGCGTATCGCAGCTGGAAGACGTCACAGCCGTGGACGTGATGGTAGAGAGTCTTCTCAATCAGATCCTGCGGCTCATAACCGGTTAACTCCGCCACCCTGACACACACAAACACACACACACGTTCAGATGAAAGAGACTCCTTCTGCTTCTACCAATGGTTTCTTCTGGTTGGTTCCAGACTGTAAGTATGATTGGTGCATTCAAGTCCTCCTGAGAAGTTTGTATTTTCAAGTTGGAAAGTCGGAAATACGATGTCAAGTCACTTTGATTGGAGCAAGATTGCGATGTACCATTTCTACAAAAATTCTGCAAGATTTTTTAACTCTACTTCTACAAAATTATGATTAAAGAATGCATGTTTAGTTTTGTTTTTATTTATTTTAAGGAGATGATGTAAATTGTATCGTTATATATTATTTTGCACATGCAATTTAGCTAGTTTTATTGTAAATGGAAAAAATACTTTTATTCATTTCAATAAATTGACCCTCGATACAGAAGCTGTTTCTCAAGGTTGATCATGTGCTTCATGAGGCTCTTCCTCAGTGTTTCTGTCTCGTTTTACAGCACAAAAGCAAAATGACTGAAGATATTAATATCTTGTTTACTATAAAAAACTGATCAAAATTAAATGACGTGTTTAAAATAAGTACAAATATCTGCCAGAAAAATAATCTTAATTTGAAGGGGAAACAAGATTATTTTTCTGACGCCACTGGCATTTTTAAGCACAAACTCACTTCATTTTTCTTAAAACAAGACTTAATATCTTCACATATATCTATCATTTTGCTTCTCCAGTAAATGATGCACTATATTGACAAAAGTTTTGGGACGTCGGCCTTTACATGCACATGAACTGTAATGGCATCCCATTCTTAATCCTTAGGGTTTAATATAGAGTTGCTCCACCCTTTGTAGCTATAACAGTTCACTCTTCGGGGAAGGCTTTCCACAAAGTTTAGGAGTGTGTTTATGGGAATTTTTGTTCAGGCACTGACCAAAGCTGTTCTATGGGGTTGAGGTCAGGACTCTGTGCAGGAGTCCAGTTCCTCCACACCAAACTCCTCATCCATGTGTTTATGGTCCTGCTCTGTGCACTGGAGCGCAGTCATGCTGGATCAGGAACATCCCCAAACTCTTCCCACAAAGTTGGGAGCATGAAATTGTCCGAAATGTCTTGGTATGATGAAGCATTTAGAGTTCCTTTCCCTGGAACTAAGAGGCCAAGCCTTAAAAACAACCCCGGGCCATACCCCCCCATCCCCCCAAACAACCCCACGCCATCA
>FLSR01001458.1:51580-62174 GCA_900092035.1 Leuciscus waleckii
AGCCCCAGGCCCCAGGTCTGTAGATATTGACTATTCAGAAAGTTGGCGACTTCTGCGCACTGTGAGCCTTAGCATGCACCGTCATTTTACAAGGCTTAACAATTCGTGGCTGAGTTGCTGTTGTTCCCAATTGCTTCCACTTTGTTATAATACCACTAACAGTTGACCAATGAATATTTCATAGAGAGGAAATTTCAGGAATGGACTTATTTCACAGGTGGCAACCGATCACGGTCCCATGCTTGAGTTCACTGAGCTCCTGAGAGCGACCCAGTCTTTCACAGATGTGTGTAGAAGCGTCTGCATGCCTAGTGCTTGATTTGTACAACTGTGGCCATGGAAGTGATTGAAACACCTGAATTCAATGATTTGGAGGAGTGTCCCAATTCTTTTAGCAATATAGAGTATCTTGATTTTTGAATGTTTAGATATTTATGCTGGAAAAGACAGAAACACTGACATCAGGCTGTTCGCAGTGTTTGACTGGTAAATAGGATCTTTCCGACATGACTTGAATGCACCGTATTAGCTGTGGAAGTGAAAGTTGAGCGCTGCACTGTGAAGAAGAGAGTGTGTGTGTGTGTGTGTGTGTGTGTGTGTGTGTGTGCTGCTGTGCCTGTGAGAGACAGTGTTCAGAGTTCAGTCGAATTTCACCTGCTGTCCAGGAAAATGAGTTTGAGATCGAGACTCGCGCGGAACATGAACATGTTGCTGTGGAGTTTGATCTCCGTCACGCCGCTGGGAGGAAGAGACTGACCGACAGCCACCAGACCCACGATCTGATAGCAGGACTCGTACAGAGACACGTCCATCACGAACTGACGGAGCTTCAGGTACCCGCTGCAGTGAATCACCTGTGAGCATCATACAGGTTCAGTGTTTCATGTGTGGAAGAAGTTCAGCAGAGTGTATGTGTGTGACAGTGTGTGTGTGTGGAAGTGACAGTAACTGTAAGTGGTTTTGTGTCTTTCTCTCATTGTATTTTAGCGCAGTTGTAGTTACTAGGAAATATTGTTTGTTTACTGTGCTCACGTGCTAGGATTGTGTGGTTAAGTCTCATTTGTTCGCGTTTGGGTAAACAGTTTTGATAGTGAGGCATGTCCAGCTGTATTCAATCACGACATTTCAGGTGGGTATAAAATCAAGTTGTATACAGCGGCATCAGACGCAGCAGCCCTCGTGTGAAGACTCTACCTGCGCAACTCCACCGAGCAAGGACACCGACAAGGCACTTGAGTAACTTCTTGTTATTTCCTTCCTTTTTCTACACAACTTGTTCTCATCTTTCTGTTTGTGACCTCTCTTCACTATGTGCTTCCAAATCCCTACTATTACTAACACACAAAATCAAATGTCACACGTAGGAGGCTGTGCAATCCTAAAACCCTGCGTACCTTTCCGGTGTCTTCTAGTCCTTTAATCTCTTTTCCTATCGATCTCTGGAATTGCCAGTCCGCTGTAAACAAAGGTGATTTCATTACATCTATTTCTAGTCATTCAGGTCTCAGCCAGTTGGCCCTGACTGAGTCCTGGGTCGGACCAGAGGATACTGCCACACCGGCTGCCCTCTCCACTAACTTCACTTCCACACACTCCTCGCCTGACCTGAAGGGATGGAGTTTATCCTTTACCACCTCTGTGTGACAACAGCTAATTTGAATCGCATTCAATTACTATCACAAGTCCTATTAAAATACATTTTGTAGTTATTTATCATCCCCCAGATCAGCTTGGGAGTTTCTTGGAGGAGTTGGATGTCTTACTCTCATCCTTCCCTGAGGATGGTACTCCTCGGGTAGTTGTTGGCGACTTCAACATTCACCTAGAAAAGCCTCAGGCTGCTGATTGCCACACTTTGCTCGCCTCATTCGACCTCAAACGAGTATCTACTACGGCTACTCCCAAATCAGGTAACCCATTGGACCTTATTTACACGCGCTACTGCTCCACTGACCATACACTGATCACTGCGCTGCACACCTCAGATCACTTCCTCCTCACTCTCAACCTCAACCTGCCTCAGAACACAACACACACTCCTCCACAGGTCACCTTTCGGTTAAACCTACGCTCACTCTCACCCTCTCGCCTATCCCCTCTGGTCTCATCCACACTTCCTCCACCTGATCAGCTCTCATCACTAGATACTAACAGTGCAACTGATACTTTTTCTCCACTCTAACATAGTGCTTGGACAACTTCTGCCCCCTTTCCTCCAGGCCAGCGCCACACCCTCTGCAGAGAGGAAGTGGCACAAATCGAAAGATCCTACTGACCTTGGTCTTCTTCAATCCCTCCTCTCTTCCTTCTCTGCTAATGTCTCTACTGCTAAAATGACTTACTATCACAACAAAATGAACAATTCTTCTGATTCTCACAAGCTTTTCAAAACTTTCTATTCTCTTCTTAACCCTCCTCCTCCTTCATCAACCCTAACGATTTTGCCACATTCTTCATAAATGACACAACCACCATCGGGAGCCAATTCTCCACACCACAAACTGACACACATACCTTAACAGCAAACAGACACTCTCTTCCTTCTCTCCGCTCTCAGAGGCAGAAGTCTCCAAACTCATCCTTTCCAATCACCCTACTACCTGTCTCTGATCCTATTTCCACTCATCTACTTCAAGCCATTTCTTCCTCAGTTGTACCTGCACTCACTCGTATCAACACCTCTCTTCACACTGGTACCTTTCCCACAGAAGAGGCTCTGATAACCCAACTGCTTAAGAAACCCACTCTGAATCCAGCACATCTGGAAAATTACAGACCGATATCCCTTCTTCCATTCATTGCTAAAACACATGAACAAGTCGTGTTCAATTAAGTCTCTACATTTCTCACACAGATCAACCAGTCTGGTTTCAGAAGCTTCACTCAACTGAGACGGCCCTGCTCTTGGTTATTGAAGCTCTGAGACTGGCAAGAGCAGCTTCCAAATCCTCAGTTCTCATCCTGCTGGATCTGCTGCTGCTTTTGACACAATTAACCTCCAGATCATCCTGTCAATCCTCATGATGAAGGGCATCTCAGGAACAGCACTCCAATGGTTCAGGTCTGACCTCTCAGTAGGTCCTTCAGGGTGTCGTGGAGGAGTGAATGTCTGAGACCCAACATCTAGCTACTGGAGTGCCTCAGGGCTCAGTGCTAGGACCACTTCTCTTCTCCATCTACATGTCATCACTAGGATCTGTCATTCAGAAACATGGTTTATCCCATCACTGTTATCATCTAGTTACTGGAGTCTACTGGAGTGCCTCAGGGTTCAGTGCTGGGACCACTTCTCTTCTCCATCTCCATCTTATCAGTAGGATCTGTCATTCAGTCATTCATCAACATGGTTTTTCCTATCACTGCTACACTGACGACACACAACTCTTTCTCTCACTCCATCTAGATGATCCGACGGGAGCTTCTCGCATCTCAGCCTGCCTGACAAGACAATTCTGGCTGGATGAAGGATCACCACCTTCAACTAAACCGAGTGAAGACAGAATTGCTTGTGGTCTCGGCCAACCAAACACTTCATCACAACTTCTCCATTCAGCTGGTTTCATCATCCATAACTCCATCCAGGTCAGCCAAGAACCTTGGAGTTGTGATTGATGATCAGTTGAGCTTCAGACCTGCAGATTTGCCTTATACAACATTAGGAGGATCAGGCCCTTCCTTTCGGAGCTACACATCTCCTTGTCCATGCTCTTGTTTTGTCCAGACTGGACTATTGTAATGCTCTCTCCTTCCAGCATCACTGTCAAACTTCTGCAACTGATCCAGATGCTGCATCAAGAGTGTCTTTATCGAGTTGAAGAGACACATGTCACTCCTCTCCTCATAAACCTGCACTGGATCCCAATAGCTGCTCGCATCAGATTCAAGGCACTGATGTTTTCCAGCAGAACAACCACTGGCTCTGCTCCCTATACCTAAACTCACTACTTCAGTCCAATGGGTCTACAGAAGCTTGTGTTCTACAAGTGAACGTCGCCTCGTGGTGCATCATCCCAAAGAGAGACAGACTCACTTTCACGGACCTTCACCTGGACTGTTCCCTGCAGGAGGAATGACCTGCTGAACCCAACCTGAGTCTATAGCCATATTCAAGAAATGGCTGAAGAAGCATCTTTATCATCGACACTTGATCCATAAACACTAACACTTTCTTTTCTCTCCTATTCTACTCCATATCTTTTAAAAACAAAGTACATATCCTGCGTTAGACTAAACTGGGAAAGGTCACAGCACTTATATACTAACAGCACTAACTACTTAATTTTGATACCAATCTTTCATTTGAAAGTCAAGTTTCTAGTATCTGTAAAACCGCATTTTCATCTTAAAAATATATCTAAATTAGGTAATATTCTCTCAATGCAAATGTGGAACAGTTAGTTCATGCGTTCATGACATCAAGGCTAGATTATTGTAATGCTCTACTGGGTGGTTGCCCTGCACGCTTAATAAACAAACTACAGCTGGTCCAAAACGCAGCAGCTCGAGTTCTTACCAGAACCAGGAAGTATATTAGCCCGGTTCTGTCAACACTGCACTGGCTCCCTATTAAACATCGTATACATTTTAAAATATTGCTGATTACTTACAAAGCACTAAATGGTTTAGATCCGCAGTGCTTGAGCGAGCTCTTAACGCATTATAGTCCTTCACGTCTATCGCGATCTCAAAATTCCGTCCAGTTGATAATACCTAGAATATCAAAATCGACTGCTGGCGGTAGATCCTTCGCCTATTTAGCACCAAAACTCTGGAACAGTCTTCCTACCATTGTCAGGCAAGCAGACACACTCTGTCAGTTCAAAGCCAGATTAAAAGACACATCTCTTTGACCTAGCATTCACATAATACATTATAGACTAATATAATTTAATGTTAGGCTGCATAGATTAGGTCAGCAGGAACCGGGAACACTTCCCATAAATCCTGATGTACTCGTTACATCATGAAAAGAATGGCATCTACGCTAATTTTAGTGTCTGTGGTTATCCCGAGGTTTTCCTGCAGCCTGCCGGATCCGGGCCGTATCCAGATCTGACGAAGGACCTTCGCCTGGACCCGATGACAACGCAGTGCTGAAGCGCCAACTAGTCTGTCCCTATGGAGGATCCCTCTACCACTCTACAGATAAGGCGTTGTCGGGAAAATTCGTTTCGCGTACCTACCCCTAAGCGACAAAATAAAATAAAATTATTTATCAAAATTTATAAGGAAAGACAAGTACTTTTACTTTGGCTTTTAGGCTTGGCTTGTAGGGAAAATACAATCCTGCGTAATTTCAAATGCACATAACTATAGAACCCATTCTAAATGCGCATGTGAACGCCATCAGCGTTGCTCACAGGTTCGCGTTTAAAGTCTGTGTACAGGGAATGGTGTAGTCTTAGCGGCCCCTAATTTAATAACAAATGATCGTTGCGACGGAAGCAAATCAATCAAAACTAACTTTAGATGGAAAATAACTTAACTCTGCTATAAAGCAAAAACAATCTCTGTTACCTTAAATTATACGCTTATCTCTGTGAAGCTGCTTTGAAACAATCTACGTTGTTAAAAGCGCTATATAAATGAAGATGACGTGACTTGACGTGACTCTGACACTGGTCGAGATTTGTGTTTATACCAGCGGATGAACGCGCAATTATCTCAGATAACTCAATCCAGCTATACTAATCATATCCGGCAGGTGTGTTCGAAGAACCGAGTTAGCCAGATCATGATTAGCACGATGATATCATCTTGGATGTGTCATTTGATCTCAGATGTTAAAGCAACGTGCGAAGAACGGGCCCCTGGCCTCTCTCGATCTTCACTGTTGTCGCTCCTCCTATATTTAAGTACTTCTTAAATAAAGACGTTTTTTTATTCTTTGATATATAATTGAGTTGGTAACTTGATTGCTTTTGTTTTGTCAGGTGTGATGTACTGTATGTATGACCACTCAAAGAAAAAAAAAAAACATTTACATTCATTCAAAGTTCACTTCAGAAACAAATCCAGACCCTTTTCTTTAAAACAAAGTGAGGAATAAATAAATATGTTTGCATGGGAAATGGTTACAGACGAGTAGACATGCATTTGCCTGGTGTATGTACTTGTAACAATTTGCTGAACTTTCAAGAACTTAGACCCAAAGGATGGTAATGCCAAAGCTACTTTTAAATCAAAGCATACCAAGGTTGAACAGAAAGAGATGGACAAAGATAAATTCTACAAAGCCTCTTAAAAAAAAAAAAAAACTACATAAATAAAAAATTAAATAAAAAAGTTTTAATTTCAATAAAAGCTAAATCTTGGTAGATTTTTGTTTTTCATTTTATTAAATTCATAAAACTAATTGTGATGGAAAAATGGACATGATGGAAAAACATTTTGAATACAATTCTTTATTGTAAAATGTACTTAATTCTATGAAATACAGTAAGTCCCTTTTGCTGCTGGTTATCACAGACACGCATTGATAATTTTTTTTATTTATTTTTCAGGAAAATAATGGAAATGTAATGTAAATTTAAATGCTACAGTGACAAAAAATTTGCATGATTTGAGGCTCAGGCTTAGTCACTAAGCCATCAAACATGACACATTTTGACTTAATTTTTTCAGGAGAATTAGCTTAAAACTGCTTTTATTTGACATCGCTATGGTTTTACAAAAATGAAATGTCTTTGTGTTCCTTTTTCATCATTATATTTGACTTTTATCACTGTAGAAATAAAGTACCGAATACAATGATTGGATGAAAATGTTTTGGTCCTGAGACTTCCACAAAAGGTATATGTAATTTAAAAAAAATATTTAGACCCCTCTATTATTGATTGCTGTGATGAAGTAGACATCCCGCTGGGTACAACACACACATATGCTCACTTACCGCACCGCACACACATACTCACCACACTCAGGGTTTTTCCTGGTTCAAAACTAGGCGGAGGTGGTAAAATCCTGATCATGTATTTTAATAATAAGATAATTGAACTTGTATTTTTCGTATACCATCATATAGCCTACTGTGTTTCCCACATAATTTTTTTGGGTGGACCTCGGTACCTCTAGGGGGGTTTTAGAAAATCTCTAGAAAATTTGGAACATTTTAAAGATAAATTCATTAATCTGGTGCACTTTGAGTCACCCGAATCCGCTGTTAAAAAAAATAAAAAAAATCCACAACCGCCCGAACCTATGATACTCTTTGATTTAAATATCTTCATCTGATCATCACATTACAATTATTCA
The DNA here is from genome assembly GCA_900092035.1 of Leuciscus waleckii. Taxonomy (NCBI): domain Eukaryota; kingdom Metazoa; phylum Chordata; class Actinopteri; order Cypriniformes; family Leuciscidae; genus Leuciscus; species Leuciscus waleckii. The sequence continues at coordinate 58,835 of FLSR01001458.1, forward strand.
AATTCTCAGTGTTAAGCATGATAATATGGTAAAATATCACACTGGCTGATTTAAAAATAACATTTTGTGTGTGTGTGTGTGTGTGTGTGTGTGTGTGTGTGTGTGTGTGTGTGTGTGTGTGTGTGTGTGTGTGTGTGTGTGTGTGTGTGTGAAAGGTCTCTCTACACGCCCAAATGTAAAATCTAGAGATATTAAACAAGCTCAATCTCAGTGTTTTTCTTCAGACTTTAGATCAGAATTTCTCAATAGAGGCACAATATGAGCAAACAGTCTGTGAATGGATTCACTTCACATTCCACAGATAATATTATAAGCACATTCTTCTGAAAGTTCATATGTTCTCAGTGATGTGTGTGTCCGCAGTGATGTGTGTTCTCAGTGATGTGTGTGTTCTCAGTGATGTGTGTGTCCGCAGTGATGTGTGTGTTGCAGTGATGTGTGTGTTGTCAGTGATGTATGTGTGTTGTCAGTGATGTGTGTGTGTTGTCAGTGATGTGTGTGTGTTGTCAGTGATGTGTATGTTGTCAGTGATGTGTGTGTGTGTGTGTGTGTGTGTGTGTTGTAGTGATGTGTGTGTTGCAGACAGTGATGTGTGTGTGTTGTCAATGATGTGTGTGTGTTGCAGTGATGTGTGTGTGTTGTCAGTAATGTGTGTGTGTTGTCAGTGATGTGTGTGTTGCAGTGATATCACTACAGCCCCAGACTGACCCTGGTTTCATGTTAAACTCTCACCTGTGACAAACCCAGATGAACTGAAGCTGTTTCTGAAATGTACATGATTTTACCGTCAGACGCCACGACAAACACAAACCCATCCAGCGTCTGAAAAATGCCAGAATACATAAAACATCATGTTTTTATATGATACATTTACATAATCATCAGACACGTTTCAAGAAATTAGATTCAAATATAATGTTGTTTTTAAAGCGTATGACCTGCAGGAGGTGAGATCCCAGATCCCTGGCCATGAGATCCCGAGGACTGAGCCGTGCTGACTGACCCCAGGCCCCTCCGAGACCTACACACACACACACACACACACACACGAACAAACAAACACAGGTCAGTCAAACCTTCATTACAAACAGTTTTATTAGCGAACGTCGAGCTTGAATCCCGTCATCAATAAACGGCATTCCCATTCCTGCATAAACAGCTTCGCGAGCGCGCTCTTTATGCGCAGAAATGACCTTCAACGGGCATCCGACGCGCACTTTTTTTAGCGTGTAAATGATACGAAATACACACACAACCAGTTTTACACAGCGGCTCAATGCTGCGAAACAGATGCACGTAAAATATTAGTTTTGCGTATAAAGAGCACAAAAAGAAAAGCATGAACTCGTGCTATATACGCAGAGCCGGGATGTGAATAACTCATTTAGCTTTATATTATATAATTAGCAAAAGTGGATTGTCTTAGAATCATAAACTAATTTAAACTGCAGTTTAACGGTAGGTCATCGATCTTTATTATTAGGCTACATTAAACAGATTAAACTAATTTATTTCTAAACTTAATGTGGAGAATCTGAAAAAATAACTAAAAACAATTGTGGATTTATGTAACGTAAAATATTATTTCTCTTTTTATTACTAAAATATTACTTCTAATGTGTTTATTATAATTACATAAAATGACCCAACTTTCAACGAAACAATTTTACACAGGCTATAGGCTATATTGTATAGGCTACTGGTAAAAGGTCAATTACAGAATTGCAACAACACATTATTATCGCATCATTTAATATAACTAATCCAGGGCCCCTGTTTCGCCAGGTTTGGCCCCTCTGGAATCGCATCGCATCAAAGCATTTTATTAAACTGCGCGTTGTTGTCCTGTGGTGGTAGAGATGTGGAGAGTCGTTTATTTTCGCCAAAGCCTTTTACACTGAAGAAGAAATGAGTCGATGACCAACGCAGAGAAGCGAGCCCGCGTGATGATGATGATGATGATGGCCGGTTATGAATGATTCGTCTCTCAAGGCTTGTAAAACGCGCATTATAATTGTTGTCACGCACTTGATTATACATAAACGCTCTCTCTATACATGTTGTGTGTAACTATCCAGATCAGATCATTGACTTGATTTGATTAGCCTCTTGAATTTCGTCCAGCAAAACGAAATAATCATTTAATTTATTAAATGTAGAGTTAAAATGTAAAGTTTTAATTATAAAAACTTAAATTATAGGCTATCCCGAATTAGGACGTCATTATAATGCAGCCAGAGATAAATTATGACCATCGACCGATCATAACTATCACAGAGACCCGAGAAAACATACCGGTCAAAGATATTAATCATTTTCAAGTATAGAGAGAAATAATATTAATCTATCCAACTGTCCAGAGTTGCTTTTACAGTAGACTATTATATGTTTGTTTTAAACAATCATGACTATGCAAACGTTCAGAGTCCGCTATCAGAGAACAGATGCAGCGACACAATAATGTCAAAATAAATTGGTTCGTTTTGCTTGTATAAATTGAGCGTGCATGATAATATTACAGATACATTAATTTTACTCGATTTGTGTTAATTTGTAAGATTATACAGCAGATGTTTTTGTTTTGTTCAGTTTGATTTGTGTTATTTAGCATGTGTCGAGCTGTTATGCTCATCATCACACAATAATACAAGATTCAATCAAATAAATCAGATAATTAATTCTGTTCAACATAAAAGATGATATTTTGAAGAATGTTGGTTTCGGTGCCCATTGAATTCAATTGTATGAACGGGAAAAAAGACCCAATCAGACATTTCTCAGAATCTCTTATGTTTAAAAGAATGAATCATATTTGGAGTAAATATCGACAGAGTGTTTATTTTTATGTGAACTATACCTTTAAAATAAATATGTTCCCCAGTTACCGCTTAAACACGGCCTCCGTCAAAGAAATGAACTGAACAAAATTCGACTAATCTGTTATGATTCAATATAAATTTAGCTTTTGATTCTCAGCTAAATATTCTGAATGTTTTTGACAGCGACGGAAAGAGAAAATGACTGAATCTGTGATGGTTTTTTGGGTTTTATGTGAGCTGATTAATTTTTTTTTAAATAATTAAATATTATAGGCCTACTAGCGCTTTAAACTAGTTTTGTAAGCGCTGATGTATAAATCCTAAAGTCAGAGGATCATTGCTTTAACGCTGTATTTTCACATGATTTTCCCGAACATTTAATCGCAATCATTTCATTTCATCGAACCGAACTCATAATTATTATTTTATTATTTTTAAGTGGTTAGACACACACACACACACACACACACACACACACACACACACACACACACACACACACACACACACACACACACACA
>FLSR01001459.1:0-24976 GCA_900092035.1 Leuciscus waleckii
CAGGTAGATATAGACCTACAGAATGTGTGTTACGCACTGATAGACTGGTTTTGCGTGAGGTCGAAAATACCCCCACGCAGATTTCACTCATGTACAAGTTGGTCACTTGAAATTAGAAGTAATAGTATACTTTATTGTCCCCGAAAGAAAAAAATTTGTTGTGGACTACATGTTGCTGCATAGACATATAATAGACAGAACTCAGATTTTACACACCGAGTTCTGTCAATTAAGAAGGAAAAATACCACTTAAAGATAGATGGGTTTACACTCAACTGCTCCTAGGGCTGTGCGATTAATCGTATTTCGATTTCGCCTTACAACGATTATGAAAACAAGATAATCGAGATAAAACGATTATTGTGCAGCTGCCGCATTCCATCCAGCGCACTTTCCTACCTTCACATCGGTGTGCTTTCGCTCCTCCCTTAGCCAAACTTAACATCCAAATCAGCCGAATAATTGAGTGATGTAAAATACAGTCTACAGTTGCTAAACTGCGGGACGTGCTTGATATTAAACAGTGTTATTAAAAGCGCATTAAGGCACGAAGAGACCTCAAGTATGCATAACTGTGAAGAACACTTTGGGCTTCAGATACGCGCCTAAACGGTCAAATAGCCTACACATAAATATGTCGAAATGCTGTTTTGATATGTGTAGATAGTGGTACTGTTGGACTGTTTTGACCCTAAAGTGTTACCGTACCAGGAGTAAATCTCGCGAGATGGGCGGGTGAAAACAAACGTGAATGTATGTGCAGCGGGAACTGATTGACTCTGTTATTGTGGACGTTAATAAAGAAGAATCAAGCATTCATTCTTATACTTTATTGATCAAACAACATGGTGTCAGAAGTGGGATATCATTCCTGGAGACATTCATCGGACATCTTCGTCTCTAGGAAGTAACCTACGCTAACCTTTGAAGTCGCGTCCCTGGTAAGCGACAACATCAAAATGGCAAATGGATTCAGACATCCGGACCCTCTCGTTTTCGACGAAAATGGGCAGAGCATTGGCGCAAGTTTGAACGAGAATACGATATCTTCATTGCCGCCGCACACAGCGATAAACCTGCCCGAACCAGAGCTTATATACTCCTTAACCTCGCAGGACCCGAGGCTATAGAGAGGGAGCGGTCATTCACCTATGCGCCCGCGGTACTAGGAGCAGATGACAACATCGTTACTCCAGCGGAATTCAGAAAGGACCCCGAGTGTCTTAAAAGGAAGTTCAAAGAAATATGCAACCCTGAAACAAACGTGATAATGGAGAGGCACAATTTCAACACCAGACATCAAAAACCTGGTGAAACGATCGAGGCATATGTGAGTACATTGAGAAATCAGGCTAAAAGCAATTTTGGTGTATTGGAAAACGAACTGATAAGAGACAGACTGGTCTGTGGAATAAGTAGCGACAGTGTCAGACGCACACTGCTCAAAGAGACTGACCTAACACTGTCCAAAGCAGTACGCATTTGCCAAATCGGCGAACTCACAGAAAAACATAGCAAAACGCTCTCCACACCAAAAACTGCGTTAACCACTAGTGTGGATGCTGTACAAATAAAACATAAAAAAGTCTACAGCAAAATGAAGCGCACTATGAAAGAAAATTCACCATCAATTTCCAGCTGCCGGAATTGTGGGGGTACTCATCCAGCAAAACGTGACCAGTGTCCAGCCTTTGGCCAACAGTGCCATAACTGCGGAAAGCAGAACCACTTCAAAGGCCAGTGCAGGTCCGCCAAGTCAACTAGACCGAATAGACAGGTAAACCAGCTATATGCCGAAACAGACTCTGACAGTGACAGTCAAGACTATAATCGTGGACGACATTATCATCGGTGGCAAAGATCCTGATGAGCATGAAAGAAACCTGAAAATGGTACTGGATCGTGCCAGACAGTTGCTGAACAGCCTGAGGCCCCACCAGCAAAAAGAGCCGCTAAAACTACACACAGTCCCGGACCTGCCCTGTTTGCTTGTCGCCACAGACATATTTGAATGGAAGAATCACCATTACCTGGTGGTTGTTGATTCATACTCTGGGTGGTTTGAAATCGACCGACTCAGCAACCTGTCTTCACTGACAGTCATCAATAAGCTAATGCGTCACTTCTCAGTCCACGGCATACCACAGAAGTTGTACTCAGACAATGGTACCCAGTATACTAGCCAGGCCTTCCATGACTTTGCCCGATCTTGGGATTTCCGGCATGTAACGAGCAGTCCTGAGTATCCACAGTCCAATGGCCCCAGTGAGAGGGCTGTAAGGAGTGCAAAGAAACTGTACGGCCAAGGCGGATGTACGGTACAGCAGATATGTGCCCCAGCTGCCATGCAAAAAAAAGTGGAACAAGAGCTCCAAAGAAGCAAACTCTGGGAGTAATTGAACCTGTGGATGAGCCCACAGAATGGGTTTCAAATATGGTGGCTACACATAAGAAAGAGACGGATGATGTGCGCATCTGTATAGACCCCAGAAACCTAAACAAGGCCCTCATGCGCCGCCACCATCCCATGCGCACAGGTGGAGGAAGTTGCCGCTCAGATGTCAGGTGCCACTATCTTTTCCGTCCTTGACGCCAAGAGCTCCTTCTGGCAAGTCAGACTGGATGATGCCTCATCTATCCGTACAACATTCACAACTCCGTACAGCCGATTTAAGTTCCTAAAGATGCCGTTCGGAATTAGCACAGCCTCAGAAGTGTTCCAAAGAGCCATGGAACAAATCTTCGCAGGATATCCATGTACTATAATCGTGGACGACATTATCATCGGTGGCAAAGATCCTGATGAGCATGAAAGAAACCTGAAAATGGTACTGGATCGTGCCAGACAGTTGCTGTAACAGCCTGAGGCCCCACCAGCAAAAAGAGCCGCTAAAACTACACACAGTCCCGGACCTGCCCTGTTTGCTTGTCGCCACAGACATATTTGAATGGAAGAATCACCATTACCTGGTGGTTGTTGATTCATACTCTGGGTGGTTTGAAATAGACCGACTCAGCAACCTGTCTTCACTGACAGTCATCAATAAGCTAATGCGTCACTTCTCAGTCCACGGCATACCACAGAAGTTGTACTCAGACAATGGTACCCAGTATACTAGCCAGGCCTTCCATGACTTTGCCCGATCTTGGGATTTCCGGCATGTAACGAGCAGTCCTGAGTATCCACAGTCCAATGGCCTCAGTGAGAGGGCTGTAAGGAGTGCAAAGAAACTGTTAGAGACCACAGAGAGAGACGGGACAGATTTTTACCTGAATCTGCTTGGCCTACGAAACACACCCCGAGACAGCACTCTGGGCTCACCTGCACAAAGGCTGTTATCCCGTCACACTCAAACTATTTTGCCCATGTAGCGACAATGGGTAGAAAGCAACCACCAACTAATCTTCTTTTTGAATATTAATTCAAATTCTCTACTTCTCGATGACTGAGGGGGGAAGATTTGTTCAGAACGTCTCATGATCATCACCGGTCTGACTAATTGAAGGAGCCCCCGGCACTAACACATAACTGGTCAATGGCTAGCTTTGTGGCCTAATACGGACTGGTTAAGATAAAGACAGTGTCCGCACAGACCAAAGCCATAAGTCACCCATCCCGGTGCCAGAGAGTCTGCAAAAGACCCTTTAGTCAGACAATGTACCCAGTATACTAGCCAGGCCTTCCATGACTTTGCCCGATCTTGGGATTTCCGGCATGTAACGAGCAGTCCTGAGTATCCACAGTCCAATGGCCCCAGTGAGAGGGCTGTAAGGAGTGCAAAGAAACTGTTAGAGACCACAGAGAGAGACGGGACAGATTTTTACCTGAATCTGCTTGGTCTAGGAAACACACCCCGAGACAACACCCTGGGTTGACCTGCACAGGGGCTGTTGTTCCGTCGCACTCAAACTATTTTGCCCGTCTGCAAGCAATTGCTGAAACCAGCTGCAAAAACCCCATCCAGCATCAAAGCACAATAAAGAAGCGGCGGGCACAAAAACACTACTATGACAAGACCAGCAAACCACTACGCCCTCTGGCACCAAACCAGGTGCTAAGACTCCAAACACAAAAAGGACATGACAAAGTGGGAATCGTGAAGCGAAAGTGTGATGAGCCACGCTCATATGTGGTGGAGTCTGAAGCGGCCGACATAACCGACGCCACATCCTGCCACTGATGGAGCCACAGCCTCCAAAGAGCACCACATACACTGAGAATTGAACACAACAGGATACACAATTGATGCAGACATGGACAAAATACAAGTTATTGAAAGAACTGAACAAACACCCCCAGAACAGTGTCACAGACAATCAAGTCCAGAAAAGTCTCCCACCAGTGTATCCCAGCAAAACGTGGGACCACAGGCAAAGAAACCAGTTCAAGCCATCACTTCTATGTATATCACTAGATCCGGCAGAGTCTCTAGGCCAAATACAAAATACATGAACTGAACTTGCTGCTCAAGTCTAATGAATCCAAAAGGTCAGAAATAATACTGTGTTCTTTAGGATTTGCATAATGTTTAATTTTCTTGACAATCCATTTAGTTGTGGGACACCCACAGAGTTCAGTTTGATGTAAACTAGGTCATATTTGCAAATTTATCATAAAACTGCTGTTAGTGCAGAAGTATGTGATTCTAAGTTTCTCATGTTCAGGAGCCACAGCGAAAGGGATGTAGATAGCGGTACTGTTGGACTGTTTTGACCCTAAAGTGTTACCGTACCAGGAGTAAATCTCGCGAGATGGGTGGGTGAAAACAAACGTGAATGTATGTGCAGCGGGAACTGAATGACTCTGTTATTGTGGACGTTAATAAAGTAGAATCAAGCTTTCATTCTTATACTTTATTGATTAAACAACAGTATGTATCCTCAAACACAGTTGGTCATGTCTTAAGTGAATGTAAACATTTAAGAAAGTGTGTTTGAAATGCGTGCATAACAGTAAATTGAATCTGTGCAGCTCTTAAAAGTGACAGCAGCAAACATTAAAACACAAAGATAAAAGTCCTCACTGCTCTTGAATGAATAACTTTTGTTGTTTTAAATAAGGATTAATCTATATTTAATGTATACAGCAGTGCTATTTTACATTTGATTACATGATTCAATTTCTGCTGTAGGCTATTACTTATCTGAATACCACTATCTTACTGAAAAACCTAAAGCACTGTTTGTTTAATTTGTATTTTTTGTCGGTTTGTTTGTAATTAGTTTGTTTTTATTTTATAGCTGACTGTTTAATTGTCTTTTGTAACTGTTTTGAGGAGTCTTTTTCTTTGTGCAGAGCGCTGTTAGGACACACATCACAATCACACAGTGAGCTTCAGTGAGTCCTGACTGAGACTTTTCAAACTTCTGTTCTTCTCCAGACTCACCTTATGAGACGCCACAGCCTCTCTCAGTTGCTGAAGATCTTTCTCTCTCTGCTGGAACCTCTGCTGGAACGACCTCTGCGTCTCCTTCAGCTGCTTCTGCACCACAAATCAATAACAGAGATGTCAGTTTATACTGTTGTCACTATATCTGTCAGGGTTCTGTCACTTTGGTCTAGTTTATTCTTGGTTTTGTGCCAGAGTCCCGACACTCCTGTACTGTCTTGTCTTTGTGTGAGCCTACGGTCTCTTGTCTGTGTAATGTTCTATCATGATGGTCGGATTCCAGCACTCATGTCTAGACTGGTTTCAGTTGTGCCGTGATTCAGACATTCATGCTCTTATATTCTGTTGTGAGTTCACAGGATGAGCATTCGCTCGTTCTCGTGCGCTCTGTCTTGTTGTGTGAGCATGCGGTTTCGAGTTTGCTCTGGCCGTACACTCTTCTTTCTGAGTTACAAGTCATGTCAAGTCAACAAGTCAACTAGACAAGTCATGCCTTGTCTAGTTGCTGGTCTTGTCCAGTTGCTGGTCTTGTTCTGCCCCCTTGTTGAATTTACATGAAGCATAAGGCCTCTTTCACACTGCAAGCATAAGTAGTCATAAAAGTGAATCAGTCATTCTAATTTACTTGAAGACAGGCATCTCATTTCCATCACAAAATTATTTTGAAAACACAGAACAGAAGCCAAAGCCTGAAGTGAAGCTATAAACGACTGAGTGCATACGGACTGAGAGAGATTTATTGAAAAGAAAGTGTTTTGTCTATTGCTGCATTTAACTTACAATAAGTTATTCTTGACAGAGATATATTTTGTCAAACAATCTGTGAATATTTTCTATTATTTTGTTGCTATATCAAAACCTGTTTTACAAAAGTTTATGTTGATAAATAGCACTATGTTTACTGTGCATTTTCACCATATTTCTGTTAAAGGGATACTTCACCAATTAGCATTAAGCTTTGTATCAGTAGAAACCCGGAAGTATTTTTTAATGACTGTGCTTCCCTCCCTCATGTCCCCCTGAGACGAGAGATTTCTGTATTTTTTGTCTGGAAAAAAATCCTCAGATGATGCAAAAATCGTCATTTTGCGTCATTGGAGGATTTTTTGTCCAGAGGCGAGAGACTACAGCCAGTAGGAGGAGCTAGTTCTGCATGTTTTCAACCTGCACATAGGGGGTGGGATTTCACGATAAAACGGCGTCTTTTCAGTTTCGAGTCGACTAGTAGCCTAGTTGTATCATTTCTTCTGACACTGCCCTCTGTAAGCTTGGGAGTGGCTTCGTAGGGCAGCGAAGCAAGTGCATTCTGGGAGTTGTTCTTTCATCCACATGAGCCAAAAATAAATTTTCTGGCTATTCTCAGTTTACAAGGCACCAACTTCTATTATAATTTCACATTTCTACTACATAAATGACCCAATTTAAATACACATTCATCTTTCCAACGGTGAAGTATCCCTTTAAAAGGATACTCCACTTTAAAATGAAAATTCTGTCATCATATACTCACCCTCATGTTGTTTCAAACCTGTATGAATTTCTTTCTTCTGCTAAACAGAAAGGAAGATCATTTTAGTAGTGTCTTAGTATCTTTTTGTTCATACAATGGAAGTCAATGGTAACCAAAACAGTTTGGTTACCAACATTCATCAAAAATCTATAGGCTACATCACACGTTAAAAATAAGTTTACCTTTTTAAAATATTTTATTTATTTCCGTACCCTGTATCAGCCAGAATGGTGTTTTTAGCTAAGCAGGTCTTGGACTGAAGGTCTGTCTGCACTGAGGGCAGCTGTAGACTCTCATCTGATCCTCCTGATCCCAGCAGCCTGTAATACAGCTCTCACAGAAACTGTGTCCACAGGAAGTGGTCACTGGATCCTTCAGGAGATCCAGACACACTGAACACTGGAATTCATCCTGATAAATGCTGACATCTGCCATTTTACTGCTTGAATACAGAGACACAAACACACACCAGCTCAACTTCACTTTAGTTTCAGTTTCTCTGAAGAGAAGAGTTTCCTGTTTCCTGGTTCAGTGTTTGAGTGACGTGTGAAACACGTGTCTGCAAATCTGTAAAGCAGGTTCTTCACTCCTAGTGTAGGGGGTTTCCGTCTGCGTTGTGTTTTCTTCTTAATAAAAGAGATCCAACACGATGATGCAGTTGTGATGTGATATACTTTCGGCTTCTTTCAGTTTCTGTATCAAAATATAACAGACTCCATCAGACACTTCTAACAAGGAGAAACTCTGATCTGTGCCTCTCATCACCATGACATCCCGCGAAAGAGAGGGCGCCCGGAAATTACATCAGCTGTACCCTCACACTTACACGACGTAACTTACGCTTCCTTAACATTTTATACAGATTAACACATTTATAAAAAGGGAAAAACAAAGACATAACATGGAAATGAAATGGAAATAACAACATAGAGTCATATGGTCATGTGACCATAAGCCAAATATTGTCATTTCTTTTTTTCAATAATCTAGTGTAACAACACACACTCATCACATCCACCCCCACTGTTTTACACTAGATTATTGGACAGACCAACATCTTGACATATCAGTGATGTAATTTCGTATAAACCACCTATACAGATTTAAAGCCATCTGGTTAAAGATTCAGATAAATGGCGGCACCAGGTGTGACAGGTGTAGCTGCAGTGCTCTTCTCCTATGTGCTGCTCATAAATATCTCTGTGTCTATACTGACACTGGTCCAAATTTGGATGACCACTATTTTAACGGTAATACAAAGCTACCTCTGTGACGATCTACTGACAAACCAAGCAAAAAAACATTTTGGATTTGGGAGACACGTCTTGGTAGCCACCTTCATTCAATTGCACCTTTCCAACCGAACAACAAAATGCTCTAAAACCCCCCCAAAAAAGCCACAACAAAGCTACGCATTTCTAATAACCATGACCCTCTTGCTTTCTGGAGACATCCACCAGTGCCCTGGTCCGCTCTACAAGCAAGAACAAGACAGACCCCACACCACGTCCGTGCACAGCGCAAGCATCACATAAGAAACCAAAGCATTTTCATCACTGCACCATTTTATTAAAATACAATATTCTAAGTTGGGAAAATCTACTTAAGTTCACAAATTCCTGTCAGATTTACAAAATCTTACACGGAATGGCCTCATCACCCCTTAGTGATTTTGTCAATGTCAGAACAACCGCGCATAGAATCACTAAAGGAATGTCCAGAGGTGACTGTATTATTCCACTTAGAAAAAGTGCTTTTAGTCAGTCTGCCTTCTGTGTTAGGGCTTCTCAGGAATGGAACACCATTCCATTATAAATCAGAGACATCAACACATATAGCCTCTTTCGATCTCATCTAAAATGTTGGCTCATTAGTAATCAGACCTGTCAGCACTGAAGCTCTGCTGCTGCCATCTTGTTTTTAGTTGTGAATGTGTGTCTTTTTTTTGGTACTTTGATGTAAACAGTAATTATTGCATGTTTTTTAGGACCTTGCTAATAATTTTAATGCTTATTATCTTAATCTGTATCTAAATGTTACAACCTGCTTTACTGACAGTGTATGCTACTTAAATTGCTGATTTTAGGCTTTTACTAAATTCTTTGTTGTTGCTGTCTGTGCGTATAACTATGATGTTTTTCGGAACTAATTTTACTGAGCTTTAACATTTTTCTCTCTTGGTCGCTCTGAATCATTTGTGGAGGTTTAGTTGCACATGATAGAAGTCCAGCCAGAAGAGCATTGCAGTAATCAAGCCTAGAAATGACCAGGGCCTGGACGAGAAGTGTGTTGCATGCTCAGTTAGGAAAGGCCTGATCTTCCTGATGTTGCGCAGTGCAAACCTGCATGATCAAGCTGTCTTTGAAATGTGATCTGTGAAGGTCAGCTGGTCATCCAATAGTACTCCAAGATATCTGACTGACCTTGATGGAGTGATTGATGCTGAATCTAGCTGGATATTGAAGTTGTGTTGTAGAGACGGATTGGCAGGAAGAACTAGAAGCTCAGTCTTTGCCAGGTTGAGCTGCAGGTGATGTACCTTCAGAACCTTCAGATGTCTGCCAGATAGCTTGAGATACGTGCAGCTACTATGGGATCATCTGGTTTAAATGAGAGGAAGAGCTGTGTGTCAAGTCATCCTCATTTATATAGCGCTTTTAACAATGTAGATTGTTTCAAAGCAGCTTTACAGAGACAAACGTATAATTTAGGGTAACAGAGCTTGTTTTGGCTTTATAGCGGTTCTTTAATAAAGTTAATTTCCAGCTAAAGTTAGTTTTAATTGATTCGCTTCCGTCCCAACGATCATTTGTTATTAAATTAGGGGCCGCTAAGACAACACCATTCCCTCTACACAGACTTTAAACGCGAACCTGTGAGAAACGCTGATGGCGTTCACATGCGCATTTAGAATGGATTCTATAGTTATGTACATTTGAAATTACGCAGGTTTGGATTTTCCCTACAAGCCAAGCCTAAAAGCCAAAGTAAAAGTACTTGTCTTTCCTTATAAATTTTGATAAAGAATTTAATTTTATTTTGTCGCTTAGGGGTAGAAACGCGAAACGAATTTTCCCGACAACGCCTTATCTGTAGAGTGGTAGAGGGATCCTCCATAGGGACAGACTAGTTGGCACTTCAGCACTACGTTGTCATCGGGTCCAGGCGAAGGTCCTTCGTCAGATCTGGATACGGCCCGGAGCCGGCAGGCTGCAGGAAAACCTCGGGATAAACACAGACACTAAAATTAGCGTAGATGCCATTCTTCTCATGATGTAACGAGTAAATCAGGATTTATGGGAAGTGTTCCCGGTTCCGGCAGACCTAATCTATGCAGCCTAACATTAAATTATAGAAGTCTATAATGTATTATGTGAATGCTAGGTCAAAGAGATGTGTCTTTAATCAGGCTTTGAACTGACAGAGTGTGTCTGCTTCCCGGACAATGTTAGGAAGACTGTTCCAAAGTTTTGGTGCTAAATAGGAAAAGGATATACCGCCAGCAGAGTGCTTTGTAAGTAATCAGCAATATTTTAAAATGTATGCGATGTTTAATAGGGAGCCAGAACAGGTTGACAGAACAGGGCTAATATGGTCATACTTCCTGGTTCTGGAAACTTGTAGAGGTTTCACCAAAATGTTGTCTGTGATGCAGTTTCGTGTGTAAACCAGGTCTAGTTGGTTGCCTGATTTGTGAGTACCTGTAGTTATAAGCCGTTTGAGATCGAATGAGGCTACGAGAGAGTTGAAGTCTGTTGCAGACGGTTTCTCCAGATGAATGTTGAAATCACCCAAGACTACAAGTGGGTGCCGTCCTCAGGGAAAGAGGACAGCAGCACATCCAGCTCCTCTACAAACCTTCCCAGTTGACCTGGGGGACGATATATGACAACAATATGGATCATACTGGGAGTTGTAAGTGTAATAGCATGATATTCAAATGAGTTGTTATTGCATAGAGAAGAGAGAGTTGAGTAGACTGACATCCCAGACTGGCGAGGGGTTGAAGTTGTTAGAGAGAGCAGCGGGTGTTGCTGAGTCTTCTGGACGAATCCAGGTCTCAGTCATGCCCAAGATACTAAGAGTAGAATGAGATGCAAAGGCTGGAATAAAGTCAGCTTTATTGACTGCTGACTGACAATTCCATAGACCCACAGAAAGAGAGAGAGGTGTGTGTGAGGATGAGAGAATGGGACGCAGATTAGCAGTATTGCTCTGCCTTCTGTTCTGAACTATTTGCTCTGCCTGCATTGTCACCATTATATGAGAACTGAACTGAGCTGGACAATGACATCACTGTTTTCTCCAGAGCGGCTGTATAGGTAAATTAACTAAACTAATAACTTTTGTAAAACAAAAACGATCCATAACTGACTTAGTTAAGATGGACCATGACACTATTTTCTTCGGCACTTCCCTGAAATGGAGCATATTGGAGCTTTTGTTAGTTGATGCCAGTGCTGAACAGGCTGCCAAGAAGGCATCTGAGAAGTATGTCAAGGAGTGCCACAGATTAACGTGCCTGCAAAGAGTTTTTATTTTTTTATTTTTTTTATTGCCAATTGTGATTGCCAATTGTGATCAAATGCCCCTTTGAACGCTCGATGAAACAGGCCAGGCATGCGATCCCCATGGATCAGGTGGTGCTTGCATTCGTTGGGATCGCAGATGGAGCTGGTTGAGGATGTTGAGACGGCTTGGGCCCTTTCTCAACATTCAGACGCCAGCTCCATCGGTCCCACTCACAGATCGGAAGCTCGTATCTGGCTCCGAGAAGCTAGATGTTATGAGCATCGAGGCAGGAGAATGCAAGGATTCGCCACCCCATTATCCTGCCTTTGAGGAGCTGCTGGAGGTTGTGACCAGGGCTGTAAATAAATTACACATCGACTGGCCATCAGAGAAGCAGGAAGCGACCAAGAAAAGCTCAATGAAAAACTCGATGAGCGCTTCCTGCAAGTTCGGTCACAACCTTCGCGCCGGAGCCGAGGTGTTGAGATCGTGGGACAGGCCATTCTCTTTGCGTTATCAAGCCCTAATGTACATCATTATTCTACCATCATGGGCTCAAAAGATGGCTATGGGATGATGCCGCGGGTTGAAGATACTTTTGCATCACATCTCTTGCCCAACGCTGCATCATTCCTGAGGGCTCCGGCGCTTCCCTCCAAACCCTGTCGTACAACATCGGCCTTGGTTGGGAAAGCATATATGGCGGCAGGTTTGAGCTGTGGGGCTACTATAGGTGTACCAGGCCGACCTCTTCAAGGAGGTGGACGACAGTGGGGAGGTCGCCCTCTATGACATTAAAGAGATGCGTCGAGCGGTCGACTTGTCTCTCCGGGCTACCAAGGAGGCGCCATTGGCCGCTCCATGGCAGCTTTGGTAGCTATGGAAGACATATGTGGCTGAACCTGTCTGGCATCGGGGAGAATGACAGGACTTTCCTCCTCGATGCCCCGATTTCGTCTTCTGGCCTCTTCGGTGATGACGTTATTGACGGCGAGGTTTCAAGAGGCAAAACAGCAGTCAACCGCATTTAAACAGCTCATCCCCCACCGTTGTCTTAGGTCTCGGGGGTCTGCTGCCAGGGGGCAGTCCCACGAGGCCGCCACCAGCTCCTCACACCTGCAGCTGCAGAGGGAGAGTGTTGCTTCCCGTGCTCCCCCGCAAAAGGCCTGGAGCCAGAAGCAACACTCTCAGTCGAAGTCTTCCAAGCCAAAAGCAGATCTGAGGACTGTTTTTCAGGCTAGGAAGGCTTTGTTCCCCCGCGATCGAGCAACAACATCTCGCTCCTTCGCAGAGCCCTCAGGAAATCGTTGTTTGCCTCCCGCCGCTAAATGCGCTTCGGGACGCATCGGTTTCCAGCGAATGCGAATTGCAGTGTCCGCCCAAAAATATTGCGGCCCTGTCGATTTTGCTTCCTCTCATGAGGCCTGTAGAAAAACTATCGGTTAGCTCCTGCCAGCCAACTGCTTCAGGTCACCGAAACTCAAAATATGACATCCGAGGCCAGTCCAGACAGACTGGTCCCCCTAGTAGATTATTTAGACACCTGGAAGGGTCTTCCAAATATATCTCAGTGGGTCCTGCGCACAGTGGAAAAGGGGTACAGAATTCAGTTTGAGTATCGTCCACCAAGGTTCAATGGGGTCGTACACACGCTTGTCAGCCCCGAGCAGGATCAGGTCATGGAACAAGAAGCTCAGTCCCTCCTAGCAAAAGAAGCCATAGAGCAGGTTCCTCCTCAAGAGAGGGAAGCTGGGTTCTACAGCTGGTACTTCATAGTTCTCAAGAAGGATGGGGGTTACGTCTTATTATAGATCTCAGGGTACTGAATCGGTCTCCGAGGAGATTCAGGTTCAAAATGCTAACTATACCGTTAATCGTGAGTCAGATCAGGTCCGAGGACTGGTTTGTCACGATAGATCTAAAATACGCTTACTTCCATGTATCCATCCTTCCCCAACACAGGAAGTTTCTAAGGTTTGCTTTAGAGGAAAAGCGTATCAATACAGAGTTCTTTCATTTGGCCTAGCACTGTCACCTTGCACCTTCACGAAATGCATGGATGCTGCTCTTTCTCTGTTGAGACTTCAAGGCATTCGCATCCTCAATTATATCGACGATTGGCTCATTCTAGCACAGTCAGAGGAGATGGTTCAATGTTGAGATGTTGTTCTGCACCATCTAAGGTGCTTGGGATTGAGACTCAATGTCAAAAAGAGTTCACTAATTCCTCTACTGAGAACTATTTTTCTAGGAGTAGTATGCGGGCAAAACTGTCTCCTGCTCGTATAAACACCATCTTGACTACAGTAACGAGTATCAAGCTAGGCCAGGCCATCACTGTCAAACATTTTCGAAAGAGTTCTGGGTCTTCTAGCAACAGCGTCTAACGTGATACCTTTTGGCCTGCTATATATGAGGGCCCTGCAGTGGTGGCTCAGGACAGAGGGTTTTCCCAGAGGGGGAACCCATTTTGCACGATCAAAGTAACGTGCAGATGCCTTCGTTCTTTGATAATGTGGTAGAAGCCATGGTTCCTGTCCCAAGGCCCTGTGTTAGGAGCACCGTGTCAGAGAAAAATTTTGACAATGGATACATCCCTCACAGACTGGAGTGCGGTCATGGAAGGCCGCTACGCCAGGGGTCTCTGGAAGGAATACCATCTCTCTTGGCACATCAATTGCCTAGAGATGCTGGCTGTATTTCTGGCACTCCGACATTTCCTTCCAGACCTCAGAGGCCATCATGTTCAGGCATGAAAACAGGTCAGGGGTAAAAAAGGTGAGAAGGATGCGGCAGCAAAAAATCCAATCCAATAACTTTATATATAAGTTAAGTTACTGTATATAGTGCTTTTTAATGTTAAATTCATCAATCTGGTGAAAATTAAACAAAGAACAATTATTTTAGTTACAGTGTCTGTCTACATTACTACTAGGCCTACATAATAATAGTTATAATATTAATCCCATGATAGTAATAGCCATATATTGTAAAACAAATGCACTGAAAAATAAAGGAAACTTTCATAATTAGTTTTGTACTAATTTCTATACTTGAAAGAGTATATTTCTATACTTCACATTAAAGGTGTGATTGGGCTAGCCCAGGGTCAATCAAGAAAAAAACCAAAAGGGCCGCTGATCTACGTGTTTCATGGGGTGTCAGAAAAAAACTGACGCTGACTTTTTATTGACCAATGCATTACACACTAATTACGCACTAACCCAGCGCCGCCAATTAAGCAAAACAAAACGAATGGGCCGCCGATGTACGAGTTTTATGGGCCGTTAAGACAAAAAACGAAACAAAAAAGTATGAGATGTATCGGCCCAAAAAGCACGTCGGCCCACCGGGAATCTCCCGGTAGTCCCGATGGCATGGCATTAGCCTACATGCCTGGACACAAAACAAAATCCTACCTGCAGCCTTTCACCATCCACGTATTTACCTGCTGTTGCATCAATTGACATGCCATCTCCTTTTCTCTCTTTCTTTTTCTATTTTTAGCCCCCGACAGCTTTTTTGCATTATCCATCTTTTTCGACGACAACTCACTACTCGTTCCTGCTAGCTCAGCGCTCACGGCGCCCGCGCCCGCTCGCGATATTATCCCGCCCTCTTCTATGTCAAAATTAAAAATAATGACATTGGCAACATCGCTGTCTGTATCTGACAGGACAGTTAACATTGTAAGCTAACTTACCTCAGGCTTGCTTTCCGACGTGCGGTTCTTTGTTCGGCAGTGTGATCATCAGACTCGCGGTGTTAAAGACTGTGAAAACAATTCTGCCCTACTCTGACTCGGATTGGCTGTCAGGTTTCGGCATTAGGAATGATGATTGGTTTTTTAAAGCTGCTAAGTTTATGGTAACTATAGAGATATAGCGGGTAAATGCTGGCCACGACCACGACCCCCCCTCCCACCCCATAAATATTTTCTCATCGGATCTGCACAAATCACGTTAACCCTCTGGGGTCTGAGCTGTTTTCTGGCCCTGGAGGTGTTCTGACATGCTCTGACATTTGTGCTTATTTCTGTTACTTGTGACATTGTCATGGCTAAAGTCTTATTACACTGTATTCAGCACAAACTCTTCTACAATAATATATCAGCAGCATGTATGTACAAGTTTGTAGTTTTGAGATAATGACATTTATGCGTGGTTTGTGAAAATACCAAAAAAAATTGTCACTGAAATAAGGCCATGAAACCCATACTGATTATTTCTTAACAAGACTTTTGAAAGTTGTATGACGTAGCCTAGCATATTTGCTCCAAAACTATGTGAAAATCACGCTGACTGCTCATTCAGATAAGACAATATATTGATTTAAAATTTCTAAGACGTGTTTTGTGTGAGAAAGCCATATGCGAAGAGGCGTGATCATCTCATTAATATGTAAGCTTTTAACGCCTGAGAAAGAGAAAGACTCTCCCCTAACTGCCCTATTAGGAGCGATCAGGCCCTGTCATTCAGAGCAACCTTGCACAAAGAATGAGGAGATTTAAAAAAGAATGTCTTTTAGATTGTTTGGATTTATTTACAACACAACATAATCCAAAGATACACAACAAATGACAAAAGAGCATATTGAAAACAATGATCCAAAGAGAGAGACCTTTGAGCCATTGCTAAAAACATTGTACATACCTTTCATTTCCAAGGTGTTTGATTTTCACTTTACCATGTTCATGTACAGAGACTCATGTGAATGTTGAAGTCAGCAGGACTCAGTTGCATCTGGTCCCTGAAAGAAAAAAAAAAGAAAAAAACTGGGAACATACTGATATCAAAAAAAATTATAGGGCTGCCCGTTTTTGGGAATAGATTTTAGATTTTTCTGGTTAAAATTTCTTTTTAAAATTCACAGAATACACACACACGTTTCCAACAATATATAATGAACACCAGGTTTGTTGGGCCTTGTAGGCATAGTCTACGCAGTGCTGCATAAAATAATAATAACAATAAATTAAATCTTCCAAAAGATTTCAAGAACAACTATGCTAGAGAAAAATATATTGATTATCTTATGTTACTTCAAATGTTTCCATTCGTTATGATGATATGAAATGAGATAATAGTAATAACATAAAGCCTAATGTTTGGTGCATTTTTCCTTTCAAACGCGATCGCGCTCCAAAATATGATACATTCAAACGCCATCGTGCTCCAAAATATTAAACATTATGGTTATACATATCTATGTTTGAGCAGATATCCACAAACAGTATTTAACAGTAAACACGGATCTAATTAGTATATTATTCACCATATATCTAGCAACAGTTCAACTGCAATGTGAAGTTTATGTAACAATACCATAAACTAATAAGTAAGAATTTGTTACCTTACATCTTTCTTGTCTTCAAATCGCGTTCTTCTTCTTCTGAGTTAAATCCAATGTAAGCTCAGACGTGTCTTCCAAACTAGACGAAAAGCAGAGACTTTTGAAGTGTTTTGGTGTTTTGTGTTTGAGGTAACGAGGGCGTTCGCGTCCCATGTGGAGATTTGCATGTGAATCTCTTTTGCGCGAGTGGGCGTGTCGAATTAAAAAGTAATTAGCAAGAAATATCACAGATTATTTTTTTATATTTCTTTTTTCTGTATAACCATAAATGACGGAGTAATTTAAGTTTATGTTGCTGCTATGTGAAAAAAATCCAGCAAAACGCGTCGGCGCGTTTCTCGACCTCAGAGGGTTAACTGCCCAGTGGCTTCAGTGCTGGAGTTTCTCGCTTAAGGTCTATGTGGTGGCCATAGCTGCCTTCCACGTGCCTTTAGGGTTGAGCACCCTGGGGAGACACCCACTTATAGTACGTTTCCTTCGTGGAGCTAGGAGGATGAGGCCTGACGTCCAGTCCAGGGTCCCAATGTGGGACCTGGCTGTGGTTCTTGAGGGGTTATCCCTGGCACCCTTCGAACCTTTGGACGAGGTGTCTTAGAAGTTTCTATCTTTAAACGTAGCTTTCCTGCTCACTATTACTTCCCTGAAAAGAGTCGGCGATCTGCAGGCGCTATCCGTTGCTCCCTCTTGCCTTGAGTTCGCTCCTGGCAGAGTAAGAGCCATTCTCCACCCTAGACCCGGCTATGTGCCTAAGGTGCCTACAAATGTGGCACGGTCTGTAATTCTTCAGGCATTTCATCCTACACCGCATGTGTCAGATGAGCAAGCGAAGCTATATATATTATGCCCGGTCCGAGCCCTTGAGGCCTATGTTCAGAGAACCTCGGGCTGGAGGAAGTCGAATCAGTTACTTGTGTGTTTTGGGTCACCTAACAAGGGTTCCCCTGCTTCTAAGCAAACTATCAGCAGATAGATTGTAGAAGCTATTTCTTCAGCTTACGAGGCACACAGCTTGCCTTCGCCTCTTCTAATAAGAGCCCACTCAACCAAAGGAGTGGCTTCCTCTAAAGCTCTGTTAGCAGGGGTTTCCCTCCAAGAGGTCTGTGATGCCACAGGCTGGGCCTCCCCTCACACCTTCATAAGATATTACAGTCTGGATCTGCCCCCTACACCGGGTTCACAAGTTCTCTCGTCTTGAGTGTGCCAGATTGCTTCACACGCATTTCGTTCCCCAATGTGTAGATTCTCGACGCAGCGCGAGTTCCCTTGAAAGGGAACGTCTCAGGTTACATGTAACTCGTGTTCCCTGAGAAGGGAACGAGACGCTGCGTCCCTCTGCCACACTTCTCGCGCTCCTGAGAATGACTTGCTTCGATCAATCAGAAGCTGACGCTATTATGTTCCGGCGTCCTTTTATAGCTTCCGCATCACCGTCACATGTGCCGTCATGAGTGACGTCATGACGCAGCACCAATCAAAATTGGACTAGTTCTATACAGACTTCAAACGCGTCACGCTGAAGGCGTTCCCCAATGTGTCGATTCTCGACACAGCGTCTCGTTCCCTTCTCAGGGAACAAGGGTTACAGTCGTAACCCGAGACGTTGCTCATTGAGTGAAGCAGCACACATGATGTTTGTGATGTTGCCTCTCACAGCCTGAACACAAACTCTTCTGAACAAAATCTAACATAACAGAAATCTTTTACATGTCAAACTTAACTGAACATAACACATTAAAAGGCATTTCCCTAAAAAATTACAATTAATTTCAGTATTTACTCTTCTGATCATACACAGCATGCTGGGAACTAAAAATCCACTGCCCAGTTTCAGTTAATGTGACACAAATTATTCAGATAGTTCCAACACAAATGGATTAAGTATATTTTAAGTGGTTTTTACATAACAAAATTAAGAATGTTAAAGCATTTGTGTGGTTTTTAATTTAAAAAATAATTTTACATTGTACACTAAATTTATAAGTCATAATTCCTGATTCAGTTTTTCTCTCCATCAGATTCCCATCAGTTCACTCTGGATCTGAATACAGTGAATAAATACCACAGTTTGTCTGAGGAGAACAGAGTGATTACTAACATTATAACAAAGCAGCCGTATCCTGATCATCCAGACAGATTTGATGATGTGTGTCCTCAGGTGTTGTGTAGAGAGAGTGTGTGGACGCTGTTACTGGGAGATAGAGTGGAGTAAATGTTTGTTAATTTCAGTGTCATATAAGAGCATCAGCAGGAAGGGATCGGGTAATGAGTGTGTGTTTGGATATAATGATCAGTCCTGGAGTTTATTCTGTTTCTTCCAGTTACACATTCATACACAAAATATAGAGATTAAACTCCCTGTAAAGCCCATCATCAGGAGAACAGGAGTGTGGAGAACAGGAGTGTGTGTGGATTACAGTGCAGGAACTCTGTCCTTCTACAGCGTCTCTGACACAATGAGGATCATCCACACAGTCCAAACCACATTCACACACACACTCTATGCTGGGTTTTATGTTTATTATAAATCATCATTGAAACTGTGTTGGTGAATGAGAATAGACTGTAGAGAGATCCTACCAATAATGCTTTGAGCTGCATGATAAATCAGTGACAGTGAGATGTTATAGTCTCTTATTTTCTCTTCATTACATTAATAACACAGCTGAACTTCTGTCACTGAAATAAAGAGAACCGGCAAGAAAACTAACAATTGGGTCAATAGAGACAATGAAACTCACTGCAAACATGTCTGGATGATACGAACAAATCCAAGACTTTCAACTCAAATCTGAATTCAAGACATTTAAAGGTGATCTCAATAGACTAGACAAAGACACTAAAGTTTGAAGGAACAACAAAAGAAATACAGGAACAGAATGTCAAAGTCGAGGGAATTTAGATACACATTCTCGAGAATGAATCAATCGCTTAGTTTGTTGATCAATTGTGTAAATGAAGGATCTGAGGATCTGAGGTGTGTTACTTCAACCATACATCTGTGTTGTTCTTTATATCCTTTCATTTTATATTTGTTGTAAAGCAGTCTGAAATAAACACACTTGTTGTATTTGTGCTGGTCATATAGTGATGGGGAGTTGACTACAAAAGAGTCGATTCTTGGTCTCTGAATAGCCGTAGAGTCTGGTTTGACTCCAGCACAGGGATCGAATGGTCGCCGTTTCATTTATCCTGCATGTAGCTTACTTTAGAAATAAATAATAGGGTAACGCTTTGGATTACAGCCCGGAAAGTACTGCGTAATTGAAGCAGTTTTACAGTGTAACTTTCTGTAAATAAAGTGTACCTATAAAGTACTTACATGTAAGTATAGGAACAATATGTAAAGTTTGGGGAATAAAGGGGTAAGAGCGTTTAGAGCCCAATATAATGAGATGAATTCATGAAGGAATCCTATCTTTCCCATTTAATTCTGACATTCATAAGCATTCAAATGCTTATTATTTAGGACAGATTCGACTTACTTTACCTAACCTGAGAATAATTAAAATAAGGTTAAAGGTGTTTAAAATTACGCACCATAAAAAAAAATATATATATAGATAGATAGATAGATAGATAGATAGATAGATAGATAGATACAGATGAATAGAGAGAGAGAGAGAGAACCACAGACGTTTATGCTGTTGTTCCCTTTCAGAAGCTTTTCTCAATGCTGCGCTCATAGCGATATGGGAAAACAATCTTTGTTTGTTCGATTATGAAGTATATGTGGGAAACACACCAAGGGACTTGGCTTTAAATAACCTCGGATCATTCCAGTCATTGGAGGCTCATGATAGGCTATAAATAGAGGTGAAACGTGTGCCTTCAGGTTTCTTTGTCTTCATAGACTGCATTGTGTGTGCGTGTGTGTGTTACAATCAGTTCACTTAAGCTGGAAAAAAACTTTTCTCAGGAACGTTTTTCCCCCAGACCTGTTGGTGTCTGCGTTTCCACCGCGATCCAAAGTACAGTCAAGATTAGACTAATAGTCCAGTGACGTAGAACTGAGCGCAACTTTACAGTTCCAGCTGGATTTCATTCTCTGAATTTAAGCTTAATAAAGCCTGAACCTTGTCGTCGGTCCATCTGTCGTATTTTTTAAACTCCATAGTTGATTCGAATAGCAGACAACTGTTACGGCACGCACCGCAACAGATGGTGGTTGAAGTAAAATGCTTTTAACCGCATATTTTGAGGGTTAAGCTCCCACATTTAGATTGTGGGGCTCGTGAGTTGATCTGACTAAGGAGCGAGAGATGGGTCCGTCCCTTTCTCTCACTCTCTCTCTGGATCGGGATGTCCTCGTGTCCGATTCTGTCATTTAATCTTTTCTATTAATAAATAATTCTGATAAATGACATCATAATAAGTAAAACCACTGCACTATCTGATCACAATGAGCAAACGTCCTAAGCATGTTAAATGGTTATTTATTTAAAATGCATTTATTTATTTATTATTATATACATTTGGAATACATATGGAGGCTCCACCCCGAGAAAGTCAAACAGATTGGGGAAAGATTCTAAGAAGCAGAAGTGGAGCTCTTTGCCTCTCAAGAGACAATGTCCCGTCTGCTTCTCTCTTAGTCACCCAGCCACCAATGGCGCATAGGTTGCCCAGGCTACGTCTATATGTGTTTCCATCGATCGCTCTGCTCCTGGGAGTACTGGCCAAGGTCTGTCAACAAAGGTCTTGCTTTGATAGCGCCTCATTGGCCTTCCAGAATTTGGTTCTCAGAGATAATATCCCTCCTTGATGGCCCTGGGCGATTCGGAACAGGAGAGACCTTCTGTCTCTCGGCCCGAGCTTTGGAACATTCATGTTTGGCCCCTGAGAAGGACCACCTGATAGGTGCTGGTCTCTCCAGCTGATGTTGTACAGACTATTCTGAGAGCTAGGATTCCCTCTACAATATGCTCTTAAATGGGGTGTTTTTGAAAGGTGGTTAGGGTTAGATCAGTTCACTGCCAGATTGTTTCAGTGCTGGAGTTTCTGACGGGAAAATTGTAAACAGACACATGCCCTGCTACTCTCAGGGTAGTTGTGGCTGCCATATCAGCTTGCCATGCCCTAAATGAGGGGGTTCTGTCGGGAAACACCCTCTGATCGCCAGTCAACATCCCAAGCTCATGTCTGACACCTTTCTCGTGTTTGTGAGCACACACACTACACCTTGAGGGGTCCAGATACTTCCAGTGCAGCGGCGTTGGTATTCTCGTTCCCATAGCACTAAACTCTTTTGCACTTGAGTAGCTTTTGAAAGGGAACGTCTCGGATTAATTGACTGTAACCCTGTTTCCTGAAAAAGCGGGAACGAGATGCTGCCCTACATTGCTGCACTAGGGGTGTCAAGACATCTCTTTAGCAAATGATACCTGAAGGTGCACCTGTTTCACGTCTATATATAGCCTCTCGCGAGCGCACATTTTTCCTATTTTCTCAGTGGACATGTCATCCTCCCTTACTGTCTCTCTCTTGTTGCTTTTGCAGTAGTGATCCATATTAACTTCTCAGAACGAAGCCAGCATGTTTGATGAAAAACTAATGAGCTAATCAGTTATTTAACATTTGGGCCGATGAATGATATTATAAAAAAGTGAACCCAAATGCAGGTATTTATTGACAAATGGGAAGAATGGATCAATGCAGGCAAGTAATCTTATATAATTTGAAAATCGGTTCATTACTCAAAGCTTTTAACACAATGTGCATTAGCGACATCTGGTGGTCAGACTTGAAAACGTAATCGGTTACTAACGTAACCTCGGTTCTCTTTAGAAGAGGGAACGAGTATTGCGTAAGTTAGCTTACGCTACGGGTAAAGTCATCTTTTCTCGAGATATGAAGCCAAAAAATTATCCTTAATTTGTATTCATTGTCAACGCAGTGCAGCAGCTAGCAGACCTAGAGCAGGCTATCTAGCGCGGTCATTGGCTGCTCCGCGGCAACTGCAGCAGCCTACCAGTGAGCCTGGCGTGACGTCGCGCCCTCACGTGTCACAGCCCGCCAGAATGGGAGTGGCTTAGCGTATAAAAGGAAGGCTCGGAGGCTGATACCCTGGTTTTCGTCGACTGAAGCGACAAGAGCTCGTGGCGCGAGCACGGCGGGTTACGCAATACTCGTTCCCTCTTCTAGAGAGAACCGAGGTTACGTTAGTAACCGATTACGTTCTCTTACGAGAGGTTCTCTCGTATTGCGTAAGTTAGCTTACGCTACGGGAACACCTTGTCAACGCCGTGCGCGCCCAGCATCCACTACATGAGTCCCAGGGGAAACCCGGGGAACACTGATAAGTGGGAAACAGGTGGCCGACAGTTTATTAGTGGGCCAGCACATGTTCATAAGCACACATTAGGGGGTGTAGAGCGGCTCGGCCGGTCTATACTGACATAACCCTTTCTAGTGCAGCTCAACCAGGAGAGCTAAACCGAGTGAGTAGCCCGCGCACAAAAGTGTGGGCAGGACATACACACGACTCAGACTGATAGAAGTTTAGCCTGCAGGGCGGGGACTTCCAGGTTATAAAACCTAACAAATGTAGAGGGGGAGGCCCAGCCTGCCGCTGTACAAATGTCATGAATGGAAATCCCGCTGGACCAAGCCCACGATGAGGCCATGCCTCTGGTGGAATGAGCCCGGATGCCCAAGGGGCACTGCAGGTTTCTGGACGCATAAGCTGCCGCAATAGCGTCCACTATCCATCTGGACAGACTGTGTTTCGAGGCGGCGAGACCCTTGGTGCGCCCTCCAAACGAAACGAAAAGCTGCTCCGAGCGCCTGAAAGCGGCGCAGCGCGTGACGTAATTCCTCAGAGCCCTGACAGGGCAGAGGAGGTTACTATCAACCTCGCTGCCGGATGCCGGTAGGGCTGAGAGGGAAATGACCTGCGCTCTGAAAGGAGTGCCCATCACCTTGGGGACGTAACCATGTCTCGGTTTGAGAATGACTATTGAGTCATTAGGTCCGAACTCAAGACACGCCGCGTTAACTGATAACGCGTGTAAGTCACCCACGCGTTTAACTGAAGACAGAGCTATCAGAAAAACGGTTGTGAACGTGAGGTATTTCAGATCCACAGTGTCCAAAGGTTCGAAGGGATAAGCTTTCAGGGCCTCTAGGACCAAAGACAAATCCCAGATCGGAACCGAGGGGGGCCGCGGGGGATTCATCCTCCTGGCTCCTTTAAGGAAGCGGATGATGAATTCATTCCTTCCTAATGCGCGGCCGCGCGCCGAGTCGGCGAACGCTGCAATAGCCGCAACATAGACTTTGAGCGTGGAGGGGGACCTGCCCGCGTCCAGCAGCTCCTGAAGGAAGCACAAAACCCACGAAATCCCACACGCTTGTGGGTTTAAATTTTTCCCCGTGCACCACTTGTGAAACACAGACCATTTTGACGCGTAGAGCCGTCTCGTAGAGGGGGCTCTAGACTGCGTGATCGTGTTCACGACCCCTTTTGGCAAATCAACGAGTATCCGTTGATTCTCCACGCATGCAGAGACCAGCGCTCTGGATGGGGATGCCAGATCGAACCGCGGGCTTGAGAGAGAAGGTCTCTCCTCACCGGGATCGGCCATGGGGCTGAGTCTGCCAGCCGCATTAATTCCGGGAACCATGTCTGGTTCTCACAGTGCGGGGCTATGAGGAGCACTGAGTGGCGTTTTTCTCTGATCCTCCCGATCACCTGGGGTAACAGCGAGATCGGGGGAAAAGCGTACAGCGGGAGGCTGGGCCAGGCTTGGGCCAGCGCGTCCTCGCTCTTCGAGAAGAATATCGGGCAGTGGGCGTTGTCGTCTGACGCAAAGAGGTCGACTTTCGCTCTGCCGAACAGGCGCCATAGAAGCTGGACTGTCTGGTGGTGCAGAGACCATTCCCCGGGGGGAACGTTGTCTCTGGACAGTCTGTCTGGGCCGACGTTCAGGTGACCGGGCACATGCGCGGCTCTCAGCGAGCGCAGTGAGCTCTGAGCCCAAACGAGGAGGCGTTCCGCCAGTGCGCAGAGGATTTTGGATCTGATCCCGCCCTGACGGTTCACGTAGGACACCACTGACATGTTGTCTGTGCGAACTAGTACATGGTGTCCTCGCAGGTATGGGAGAAAATGTTTCAGTGCATTCTCGACCGCTAGCATCTCCAGACAGTTTATGTGAAGGCATTTCTCCCAGTCTGACCAGAGGCCATAGACCGGTCTGCCCTCGAGAAGCGC
>FLSR01001460.1:0-26278 GCA_900092035.1 Leuciscus waleckii
AAAAAAAATGTATTATTTAAAAAAGCAAAGATAATGATGATCATTAATTATTTCATCAAGAAAATATTATATTATTTTATCTTTTGTTTCAAATAATGTTGGGGAACATTGCATGTACACGGTTTATTATTTATTTTATGAAGTAGAAGCTTATAAATTATAAATGTATAAATTATCCTATAATTAAAAAAAAATTATCATACAATTATTTTTTGAATAAATTATTTTATCTTAAAAATTATTTTATTATTTAAAAAAGTAAAGATTATGAATATAATTTTTTATTTTGTGAAGTAACTATTATAATCTTTTTATCTTGTACTATTTAAAAATACAATGTTTGATCCCTTCAGATGTATAAATGATTATATGTTCATGTTAATTTATATATAAATAATTTATTAATTATCATTTTAAGTTATAAAAAATATTTTATTAAAAATAAAATAATGTATAAATTATTTTATTATTTAAAAAAGCAAAGATAATGATGATCATTAATTATTTTATCAATTAAATATTATATTCTTTTAATCTTGTACTATTTAAAAATACAAAAATACAATTATTGATCCCTTCAGATGTATAAATTATTATATGTTCATGTTAATTTATACATAAATAATTTATTAATTATCATTTCAAAGTTATAAAAAATATTTTATTTATAATAAATTCATTTATGAGTAAAGAAATTATAATAATAATTGTATTATCTAAAAAAGCAAAGATAATGATGATGATGATCATTAATTATTTTATCAAGTAAATATTATATTCTTTTCTCAAGTATTATATACTTGTATTATGTAAGAACACAGATCCAGTGACTGATCGCTACAGAAGACAGTGATGTAGAGTTTCACCTTAGAGCCTCTGCGATGACTGAGGATCTTGGGCTTTGATGATTTCTTCTGTCGAGAGGAAGATTAATCAGCGATGAAAGACATGAATCTGAAACGACTGAAACATGATTCAGAAATAAAGAGTTTCGTACTGATTTAAACTCGACGGCTTCGTCCTTCTGCGTCAAAAAACTCATCCGTTCCGTCGACAACGAGCTGAACACACAACACACACACATCATTAGACAAGAGTGAATATGATGAACACACACTCCAGAACAATAACTTGAATGAAGAGATTCACCTTTGACCCTCGGCGCAGCGTGTCCGTGTTCGTCTCAGAGCTCTTCACTTCATCTACGATCTTATCCTGAAATCAAAGATTTGGTTGATATGCAGAAACTATAATATAACTATAACTTTAATGTGACTCAGGGTTGAGACTAGAGGAGACTATAGAAGTCTGTACAAACCCTAGTGAATTACACTGAATTACATATTTACGTATTTTAAACACATTTTCTTTTTACAGTGAACAACACTTGCAAATAAACTGCACACTTCTCTCAAGAGCCCCTATTATTATGCTGTTTTAAAGGGATAGTTCACTTTGAAATTAATTTTTGGTATGTTTTAGCTTACCTCAAGGGCATCCAAGATGTAGGTATCTTTTTTTCCGCAGTAGTTTCAATTTTGATATGTTTAGGTCAAACCGTTCTTGTCTGTCAGTCATATAATGCAGGTCGATGGTCACTGACTCAAAGAGCATGCACAGAGTCCAAATTAAAACAATTCCCCATCGTCCAAATTAAACAATTCCCCATCGTAAGTACACACTGATGGCCTAAGACACGAAACGAGCAATTTGTGTGAGAAAACGAACAGTATTTATATAGTTTTTACCTCTTGAACACAGCTGTTGTGATTGGTCTACTCTGCTCTGATTGGTCAGATGGCTCAGTCTGTTGTGATTGATCTACTCTGCTCTGATTGGTCAGATGGCTCAGTCTGTTGAGATTGGGTTTTAATCGTATCAATCTCATCAAAGTGGATTTGCTTTGTCAGCAGAAAACAGCGTCTTCTCAACATGAACAACACGAACCAAACTCTTCCAGTCTCTGATACACTACAGTGTTTGAGGGCGGGGCTAATAGACGCTGTTCAGCCAATCAAGACAAGAGGCTGGCATTATGCCAATTAGGTACAAACCTATGCAGGTTCAGCAGGAAGTGAGATTGGAATTACTCATGACTCATTTCAGTTCAGAATCACTTTCTTTCTTTTAGGAGACAAAAACTCCATGTATCTGCACTTTGATCTTTGAAACTTTGCAGACCTTTCACATTCACAAACAGCTTTATTACACACGGCATGAACAGGAATATCTGCAAATCATATCAGGGGCACTTTAAAACTGGTTGTCAAAAATCCACAGTCATTTACCTTTGAGCTCCTCCTGATCGTCAGAGAGTGTCGCAGTTTCTTCCCCAGAGTCTATGAAGATCAACAGGTCGACTTTAACATGTGCAGAACACAGACTCACTCATGCTGAGTTTAGTAACTCACACTGTACCTGCTTTCCGTTCTTCTTCACAGTCCCATCGACTCCATCGAACGCTTCTGTGATCTAAAGGCAAGAGTCAACAATATTATGAAGTGTGAGAAGCTCGCCAGCAAGACACATGTGATTTGGGTGGTTGCCAAGGCATAACTATGTGGTTGCTTAATGGTTTCTGTGGTTTTTAGCGCATTCCGCACCTCAACATTCGGAAAAACATCATATTTCTTTTTTATCTTCTGTAGATTTGTTGATTTAGACTACATTAAATACATGTATTGAGGATAAATATGTCGGCCAAGTATGTTTTGTGAGGACTGAAGATTATTATATTATTTTAATTATTTGTTTTAACTACTATTACATTCAATTTATTGTTTAATTTCATAGACATTTTTGTTTATATTTTTTGGGCCGCAGAGATTATTAATTATTATTTTAATTATTATTATGTGTTTTTATTTAAAATAAAATAGAATTTAATGTTTAATGTTAAAGACATTTTTGTAAATGTTTTGGATGCAGAAATTATTATATTATTTTAATTATTTGTTTTAACTACTATTACATTCAATTTATTGTTTAATTTCATAGACATTTTTGTTTATATTTTTTGGGCCGCAGAGATTATTAATTATTATTTTAATTATTATTATGTGTTTTTATTTAAAATAAAATAGAATTTAATGTTTAATGTTAAAGACATTTTTGTAAATGTTTTGGATGCAGAAATTATTATATTATTTTAATTAATATTTTAATTATTATTAGTATTTATTTCTTTTAGAACAAAATATAATTTAATGTTTAATTTTAGACTTTTTTGGCTGCAGAAATTATTATATTATTTTAATTAATATTTTAATTATTATTAGTATTTATTTCTTTTAGAACAAAATATAATTTAATGTTTAATTTTAGACTTTTTTGGCTACAGACATTTACATATTATTTTAATTATTCATTTAATTATTATTATTATTTGATTTAGATAAATATAATTTAATCTTTAATTTTAAAGACATTATTGTTTATACATTTCTTTTGTTAAATGTGTTAGGTTCGATGCTGAATGTAAAATGAAGTAAAACCGCTTGGGAAATTCTGAAAAGTTTTTAATATAATACTTTATCTAAAAAAAATTATTTCAGTTTTGATTCAATTAACAAAAATGTTTTGAATAGTTTTAGTCATCTGTCAGTCTGACTCACCCGTACAGAGTCTCTCCGAAGCCTTAATTTCCCAGACTGCAACAGAGAAAGAGCAGATGAAATGCCAGTATTTTTGCACTGGTTTTCTGTACTACATTTCACACATTAAGAGCTTACTGGTTTCCATTGTGGAGAGAGTTCTGGACTGTGTTCGGGCCAGTCCTCCACACACCTTTCCTGTAAATCACGTTTCAGGTATGTAAGTGTATTGGTTTTAAATCAAGCATTACACTCTACACAGGAGTCATATACATATGAATCCATTTGAGGGCGTTTCTTCAACTACGTTTAAGAACTTAAATGAACTTTTTCCTTGTTGCAACATAAAGATCAAATTAAAACCTGTCAGATTTTTAACATGCCTTGAGCATTTATCTTTTATCTACATTCTGTCAAATTATGCAAAACATTTGAATAATTAAATAACTATAGAAACATTCTAACAATTATAAAACAACTTTTTTTTTCTGAACCAACTGTAGATTTCAACTGTCGGGTTCCGGAAGTAAAAACTCCATTCATTTTCTCCATATGGAAATTGATTAGTCTGCATTATTTCAACTTCGTTTTAAAATAATCATGTTTTACCCATGAAGTTGTGCAAAAAATTCCACAAACTTTAATTTGATTATGCAGTTTGCAATGCCTCATGGGACTGTAGTTCTTTCCATCACTAAAGCCATTGAGTTCACAGTCTTGTATTTCATGTCCAATTATCAAATACTTTTTTGCTTCAAATCAAAGTTTATAATGTTATGATGCTCCTCGTAGCTGGTTGGTTTGGTTTATAGATTATAATGCTTAACAAGACTGTTTTGAAATGGAATGAAATGAAACGAATGGAAAAATACTTCAGGAACCAGCGCGCTGAAACTGAGGCACACATACCTGACCGATGAGAAGAACATCCTCATAAACTGGCAGATCGCTCCCGACCTCAGCCGGCGTGTTCTGCCAGATAAAAACATTTCAGGATAGTGTTGAACAGATAACAGAGCGTAGATAAGTTGTGAATATTACATTTAAACTCAAAAATACAATAATAGCGGAGTGAAAATGAAATTCAGGTAACGCTTTATTTCGATAGTCCACTTAAGACATTCTAGTAACTTTGCTGCTTAATATCTGCTAACATGTTTTGATGCTCCCCAACAGACATTTTACTGACTATAAGTAACGTTGCAACTACATCAACTTCTTCCATTAACCCGAACCCTAACCTAACAGTCTACTACAGTCTACTAACCCTCTAATGAGAGTTTGTTGACATGTAGTTGCAAATTAATTAGTTAGTTTACATGTAGTTGCAAATTAATGAGTTAGTTGACATGTAGTTGCAAATTAATGAGAGTTAGATGACATGTAGTTGCAAATTAATGAGTTAGTTGACATGTAGTTGCAAATTAATGAGAGTTAGATGACATGTAGTTGCAAATTAATGAGTTAGTTGACATGTAGTTGCAAATTAATGAGAGTTAGATGACATGTAGTTGCAAATTAATGAGTTAGTTGACATGTAGTTGCAAATTAATGAGAGTTAGATGACATGTAGTTGCAAATTAATGAGTTAGTTGACATGTAGTTGCAAATTAATGAGAGTTAGATGACATGTAGTTGCAAATTAATGAGTTAGTTGACATGTAGTTGCAAATTAATGAGAGTTAGATGACATGTAGTTGCAAATTAATGAGTTAGTTGACATGTAGTTGCAAATTAATGAGAGTTAGATGACATGTAGTTGCAAATTAATGAGTTAGTTGACATGTAGTTGCAAATTAATGAGAGTTAGATGACATGTAGTTGCAAATTAATGAGTTAGTTGACATGTAGTTGCAAATTAATGAGAGTTAGATGACATGTAGTTGCAAATTAATGAGTTAGTTGACATGTAGTTGCAAATTAATGAGAGTTAGATGACATGTAGTTGCAAATTAATGAGTTAGTTGACATGTAGTTGCAAATTAATGAGAGTTAGATGACATGTAGTTGCAAATTAATGAGTTAGTTGACATGTAGTTGCAAATTAATGAGAGTTAGATGACATGTAGTTGCAAATTAATGAGTTAGTTGACATGTAGTTGCAAATTAATGAGAGTTAGATGACATGTAGTTGCAAATTAATGAGTTAGTTGACATGTAGTTGCAAATTAATGAGAGTTAGATGACATGTAGTTGCAAATTAATGAGTTAGTTGACATGTAGTTGCAAATTAATGAGAGTTAGATGACATGTAGTTGCAAATTAATGAGTTAGTTGACATGTAGTTGCAAATTAATGAGAGTTAGATGACATGTAGTTGCAAATTAATGAGTTAGTTGACATGTAGTTGCAAATTAATGAGAGTTAGATGACATGTAGTTGCAAATTAATGAGTTAGTTGACATGTAGTTGCAAATTAATGAGAGTTAGATGACATGTAGTTGCAAATTAATGAGTTAGTTGACATGTAGTTGCAAATTAATGAGAGTTAGATGACATGTAGTTGCAAATTAATGAGTTAGTTGACATGTAGTTGCAAATTAATGAGAGTTAGATGACATGTAGGCAAATGAATGAGATTTAGTTGACGTCGTTGCAAATTAATGAGATTTAGTTGATATGTAGTTGCAGATTAATGAGATTTAGTTGACATGTCGTTGCAAATTAATGAGATTTAGTTGATATGTAGTTGCAGATTAATGAGATTTAGTTGACATGTCGTTGCAAATTAATGAGAGTCAGTTTCATGTCGTGCAAAGTCACTTATAGTTAGTAGAATGTCTAAAGTGGACCATCAAAATAAAGTGTAACCACAGCGATGGCGTGTTTTGTGGGCGGAGCATTTCTGCAGTCTACGGAAACCACGGAATAAAACAATAAAAAGATCATTTCGAGTTTATATCTCACAATTCTGAGAAGAAAAATTTGAATTGTGAGATATAAACATGATATTCTGCCGTTTCCCCTCAGAATCAAAGAAACCAATAACATTTTACATAGATAATATTTAATTAAAAATATAAAAAATGTTGTGCCACAATTCTGAAAAAAAAAAAAAAATTCTCAAAATTGTGATATCAATTCGCAATTGTGAGATTTTTTTCTTCAATGTTAGATAGGAGTCAAATAGTAGGTAAATCATAGAAGGTTTCATCAGTCTAGTCTGTATGTTTAATGGCTTGCAAACATAAACGTCTGCATTCAGTTTCAAAGAGCGTCTTCTCAACGTTATTCTGTAAAAAATAAGACCATCTTATTTTGCATTCTGATTCTGACATTCAAAGGCACAACAAGACCGTTTTTCTCTTATTCCGTGGATTTCACCCATTTTCATAGCAGTTTTCCTAACAGTGACGTCAGCTCACAAATGGTCTATAAGATTTTTTAGAAAAAGGCTCCTTAATGAAACAAATATCATGAAAACACACAACTTTCTTCTTTGGAAAAATATGCACTGACAAATGCGCACAATATTACCAGAAAAGTGTTTAAAGAGAACAATAAGCAAATGTTTTTGCTCGATACTGTAAGATTTACTTCATGTTGATATAAATACTACAAATACATATAAATAGCAACTAGATAATATAAAGAAATCTAAATGATTTGTTTGAAAATAAAATGATCCCTCTACAGTTTTGTTTTGTGTAAATGGATTTTAAATTGAATTGTATAATATTTGTAATCATATGTGCAAATTATGTTTACCTGTACTGTTATTGTAGTCTTAAAAAAGAGAGAAAGTTGTATCCAGACTAATATTATCTCAAATCAATCCACAACATCTCCCACAGAACACTAATATGGGGAAAAGGAAAGGGATGAGAAGGAATAATGAGAGAAGTTTCCGGTAAAGGAGTGATACCTGAGGCTGATGGACACTCTTAGGGGCTTTACTGCGTGGAGCAGGTTTCGGTGGACGCCTCCTGAACATCTACAAGAACAAAACAACTGCCATTTTGTTTTGGGTGAGAAATAAATGGGTCTAATAAAACCCTAAAGACCCCATGAAATGATAAGATGAGTGTTT
Source organism: Leuciscus waleckii (assembly GCA_900092035.1). Classification (NCBI taxonomy): domain Eukaryota; kingdom Metazoa; phylum Chordata; class Actinopteri; order Cypriniformes; family Leuciscidae; genus Leuciscus; species Leuciscus waleckii. Next base: position 7,624 of record FLSR01001460.1, read on the forward strand.
CCTGCTGAAACATTAAGTTGGAACCTGACATAGTCGGTCTAGAGAGCATTTGATTGGACAAAAATCAACGTAGTGCAAAATAAGTCATCGATATTTTGATTAGAGAGAGAAAGATTGTATTTTATATTATCTGTGTATATCTTTTCTATCTATCATAGTATAAAAGTAAATTTTGTCTTATTTTGTCAACTTTTAGGACTCTATCCTACACACAGCACAATGCAGCGCCAGGCGCGGCGCGAGTGTTTTTTGCTAGTTTCAGCCCGACGCAGTTTTCATTTTCACGTAATGCGCCATTTTGTTTAAATAGCAAATCCATTTGCGCCCATTTGTGGCCCATGTGATGCTGGTCTGAAAACGAGGTGTGTGTTCTGGCGCATTGTTGGTGCGTTGCTATTTTGAGGAACAGAAATAGACTGAGCCATTGACCAACTGAAACCTGGACTAAAGTCAATGGTGCAGTATTTCTTTTGTTATTTAAAGAGCGGGGCGGGTCCACAACATGCATATACTCTGCTTATTACACACACACTCTGCTTATTACACACACACTCTGCTTATTACACACACAGGGACACGCAGCAGCACACAAACATGCCAAATATTAATTATTATTATTAATAATTATTAGCAGATCCGTTTCCTCTCTGGAGATGCGTACGGTTTTTCCACTATCAAATTCCGTCATCTAAACAGCGAATCCCTGATGGCACGAGCACAACTGGCATTTAAAGGGAATGGGAGATGAGACTCTGACGGTTTATTGACGTAAATCCCAAAACACACCCATTACTCATTAAGAGAATAGGGACAACCCTTTTAGACATGCGCCGGGAGCGCCGACCATTTTTCCCGTCGTTAAACTAGCAAAAGTGGATTTGGACGCCCTAAGTGAACTTGCGCCGTGTGCTTTATACCATGAGCTTAGAACGTTAAAATAGGGCCATTAGAGTCACACTAGATATAGATGAGCTCAAAACCAACAGATATGGATTAAAAGCCAGTAAACTTGATTTCATGGGGTGTTTAGTGGACAGATGTTCTCACCAGGTCTCCAGTGGAGGTGTCAGTGGAAGGAATCTCTACAACGGCTCCGTTCTGCAAACCAACATGAGACGTTGGAACGTCCAGCTTCGTCTCTTGACCGATGAGAAGCAGATCATTATTGCTCTTCTGATTGGACAGAACTTCACTCTGAGGGTTAAACAGAGGATCAAACGCCTTGATGTCAGATACGTTGGTTCCTGCGGTGAACGAAGGTGTCTTGAAAACATCATCAGACACTGGATTGGTGTTGGAGAAGAAACTGTCTGTTTTAGTGGACGTTTCTTGGAAAACATCGGTGGAATCGAACGCTGATGTGAAAGAATGAGTGGCTTGGGATTTGCTTTGTCTGGAGAGGATGAAGTCCAGGAGAGGATCCCTCTGATTGGCTGAAGACGAGGATTCTGTGTTCTGATTGGTTGAGCTGCTTCGTGTCAGATCAAGACTTAAGTCTTTAAAAGGCTGGAAAATGTCTGTTTCTTCACCCCAAATGTCTGACGTTGATTGAAACGCATCAGGTGTGTTTTCTTCAGAAAAATCAGGTGGAGGAAACACAACCCAGTCTGGAGTGGCGAAAGGATCGCTGTCCACATTAAAGTCTGGAAACAGAGGCGAAGGATGAATGCCGTTGCTTTGTCCTGATCCGTTTGGTAACACAATGTTTTCCTCATCAACCGTTTTCATGTTGAATTCCTGCAAACACAAGCATATTCAACGGGACATTTGAGGACTCATGCCATACACATCTTTTTTTATAAATTATGTCAATGCATTTTATTATACGCAAGGAAACAAATGCAGCTAAATTGTTTGGGGTTAGTACGATTTTTTTTATGTTTCTTAGAAGTTTCTTCTCATCAAAGCTTAATTTATTTGATCAAAAATACAGTAAAAACTGTAAAATTGTGAAATATTATTACAATTTGAAACAGTGGTTTTCTACATGAATATATTGTTAAAATGTAATTTATTCCTGTGATCAAAGCTGACATTTCAGCATCATTACTCCAGTCTTCAGTGTCACATGATCCTTCAGAAATCATTCTAATATGATGATTTGATGCTCAAGAAACATTTCTGATTATTATCAATGTTGAAAACAATTGTGCTGATTCATATTTGTGAGGAAACCATGATGCATTTTATTTTTGGGGGGATTCTTAGATTAAAGTAAAGTAAAAAAAAACAAAAAAACAAAAACAAATTGAATGCATCCTTGCTAAATAAAAGTGTTAATTCCTTGATAAAATCTTTCTGTCCCAAGACTATTGAACGGTAATGTAAGTGAGTCTTCAGGTCACATGATCTTCAGAAATCATTCTAATATGATGATTTGATGCTCAAGAAACATTTCTGATTATTATCAATGTTGAAAACAATTGTGCTGATTCATATTTGTGAGGAAACCATGATGCATTTTATTTTTGGGGGGATTCTTAGATTAAAGTAAAGTAAAAAAAAACAAAAAAACAAAAACAAATTGAATGCATCCTTGCTAAATAAAAGTGTTAATTCCTTGATAAAATCTTTCTGTCCCAAGACTATTGAACGGTAATGTAAGTGTGAGATTGTCATGATACCTGTGGGTTTGAATAGAAAGGATTCAAGGAGCTGTTGATCCCATTCTAGAGGACAGAAAATCAGAATTAAACAGTTTAGATTGGACAAAACCAGTTACAAACACATACATGGGCTCTCCTTCATACATTTCACACACACACTCGTGCAAACTTGTGTTTTATTTGTACATGCGCACTGTTACGGCCTGGACCAATGATCCTCAACTACAAAGACGTGAAGATCTTTACTTGAGCTGTGTGTCTGTGCTCTGATATATTCGTATTGTTAAATTATTTCATAAGAATAAGATGTTAATCAGAATCTCACCTCCATAATCAGACCTGATGCACCAAACACTGAATCAGAATCCTGTGACAGACACAATAAAGGAGATGAGGTTAGGTAAGTTCCAGAGCACTGTGTACTTGTACTTGTACTGAGTTTATTCTATAAGTTATTTAAAACAACAACAACATTTCATTAACATTGTATAAATTACGTTTTTGTACTGACGTTTTGAGAACATTATTAAAGATGAGATAACTACGAACGAACGTTCTATTAACGCTTTTGGTAGAACGTTTGTTCATAATTTGCCAGAACGTTCTGAATGTTCCCTGTTACGGGCTGATCGCTTGATCATGATGAGTTGCAAAAGCAGTTGCTTTATAACAACAACGTAAGCATTACTCCTCACAGGAACCCAAAATATGTGTCGTCCATGATGACTGACATGTGCACACCTACGCTAAGCCACATAAAGCCTGAAATGCGTTTAAAGACATTCGAAAACATGCAAATAATGAGATTAATTTCACTCAGATTCAATAAACAACAACAGTCCTGTATTTACTCTGCACTGAAAAATTATAACATCTAAAATAACTGGTATGTAAGTTAAAATGGTATTTAACATTGCTGAATCAACTTAAAATACACTAATTTATACCAACACAATGAATTATATGGATATGTAACAGTATTATAGCTAACGAAACTTTCTTTACCGGCTGAAGTATCGCTGTCTTCAGTAGATATGCTAATGCAGGGATAGAAACGCGCTTGTGTGTTCCTTTAGCGTCACATGTGCAGCTCTGTATTCATATTTATTTTATTTTATATCGTTGCAAGTTTGACGCATATATTTTAACAAAAAAACAAACTTACCATGTAGCCTGTGAGGTTTCCAGAGAGGCTTATTACAGGAAACCTGTGTACGAACTAAACTAAAGCACTCACCAAACTTGTTATGTAAAAATAATAAACGAAACGCAACGCAACAGCTGAAGCTCGCGCGTCTTTCAACACACACCTGAGGAAAACTGTGCGAACCTGCCATTCCTGTCTGAGCACAGCTGAAACACACTGATCTCAGACCTGTGCCTGTCCTGTCTGAGCATTACCAGCTGAAACACACTGATCTCAGACCTGTGCCAGTCCTGTCTGAGCATTACCAGCTGAAACACACTGATCCCAGACCTGTGTCTGTCCTGTCTGAGCATTACCAGCTGAAACACACTGATCCCAGACCTGTGTCTGTCCTGTCTGAGCATTACCAGCTGAAACACACTGATCCCAGACCTGTGTCTGTCCTGTCTGAGCATTACCAGCTGAAACACACTGATCCCAGACCTGTGTCTGTCCTGTCTGAGCATTACCAGCTGAAACACACTGATCCCAGACCTGTGTCTGTCCTGTCTGAGCATTACCAGCTGAAACACACTGATCCCAGACCTGTGTCTGTCCTGTCTGAGCATTACCAGCTGAAACACACTGATCCCAGACCTGTGTCTGTCCTGTCTGAGCATTACCAGCTGAAACACACTGATCCCAGACCTGTGTCTGTCCTGTCTGAGCATTACCAGCTGAAACACACTGATCCCAGACCTGTGTCTGTCCTGTCTGAGCATTACCAGCTGAAACACACTGATCCCAGACCTGTGTCTGTCCTGTCTGAGCATTACCAGCTGAAACACACTGATCCCAGACCTGTGTCTGTCCTGTCTGAGCATTACCAGCTGAAACACACTGATCCCAGACCTGTGTCTGTCCTGTCTGAGCATTACCAGCTGAAACACACTGATCCCAGACCTGTGTCTGTCCTGTCTGAGCATTACCAGCTGAAACACACTGATCCCAGACCTGTGTCTGTCCTGTCTGAGCATTACCAGCTGAAACACACTGATCCCAGACCTGTGTCTGTCCTGTCTGAGCATTACCAGCTGAAACACACTGATCCCAGACCTGTGTCTGTCCTGTCTGAGCATTACCAGCTGAAACACACTGATCCCAGACCTGTGTCTGTCCTGTCTGAGCATTACCAGCTGAAACACACTGATCCCAGACCTGTGTCTGTCCTGTCTGAGCATTACCAGCTGAAACACACTGATCCCAGACCTGTGTCTGTCCTGTCTGAGCATTACCAGCTGAAACACACTGATCCCAGACCTGTGTCTGTCCTGTCTGAGCATTACCAGCTGAAACACACTGATCCCAGACCTGTGTCTGTCCTGTCTGAGCATTACCAGCTGAAACACACTGATCCCAGACCTGTGTCTGTCCTGTCTGAGCATTACCAGCTGAAACACACTGATCCCAGACCTGTGTCTGTCCTGTCTGAGCATTACCAGCTGAAACACACTGATCCCAGACCTGTGTCTGTCCTGTCTGAGCATTACCAGCTGAAACACACTGATCCCAGACCTGTGTCTGTCCTGTCTGAGCATTACCAGCTGAAACACACTGATCCCAGACCTGTGTCTGTCCTGTCTGAGCATTACCAGCTGAAACACACTGATCCCAGACCTGTGTCTGTCCTGTCTGAGCATTACCAGCTGAAACACACTGATCCCAGACCTGTGTCTGTCCTGTCTGAGCATTACCAGCTGAAACACACTGATCCCAGACCTGTGTCTGTCCTGTCTGAGCATTACCAGCTGAAACACACTGATCCCAGACCTGTGTCTGTCCTGTCTGAGCATTACCAGCTGAAACACACTGATCCCAGACCTGTGTCTGTCCTGTCTGAGCATTACCAGCTGAAACACACTGATCCCAGACCTGTGTCTGTCCTGTCTGAGCATTACCAGCTGAAACACACTGATCCCAGACCTGTGTCTGTCCTGTCTGAGCATTACCAGCTGAAACACACTGATCCCAGACCTGTGTCTGTCCTGTCTGAGCATTACCAGCTGAAACACACTGATCCCAGACCTGTGTCTGTCCTGTCTGAGCATTACCAGCTGAAACACACTGATCCCAGACCTGTGTCTGTCCTGTCTGAGCATTACCAGCTGAAACACACTGATCCCAGACCTGTGTCTGTCCTGTCTGAGCATTACCAGCTGAAACACACTGATCCCAGACCTGTGTCTGTCCTGTCTGAGCATTACCAGCTGAAACACACTGATCCCAGACCTGTGTCTGTCCTGTCTGAGCATTACCAGCTGAAACACACTGATCCCAGACCTGTGTCTGTCCTGTCTGAGCATTACCAGCTGAAACACACTGATCCCAGACCTGTGTCTGTCCTGTCTGAGCATTACCAGCTGAAACACACTGATCCCAGACCTGTGTCTGTCCTGTCTGAGCATTACCAGCTGAAACACACTGATCCCAGACCTGTGTCTGTCCTGTCTGAGCATTACCAGCTGAAACACACTGATCCCAGACCTGTGTCTGTCCTGTCTGAGCATTACCAGCTGAAACACACTGATCCCAGACCTGTGTCTGTCCTGTCTGAGCATTACCAGCTGAAACACACTGATCCCAGACCTGTGTCTGTCCTGTCTGAGCATTACCAGCTGAAACACACTGATCCCAGACCTGTGTCTGTCCTGTCTGAGCATTACCAGCTGAAACACACTGATCCCAGACCTGTGTCTGTCCTGTCTGAGCATTACCAGCTGAAACACACTGATCCCAGACCTGTGTCTGTCCTGTCTGAGCATTACCAGCTGAAACACACTGATCCCAGACCTGTGTCTGTCCTGTCTGAGCATTACCAGCTGAAACACACTGATCCCAGACCTGTGTCTGTCCTGTCTGAGCATTACCAGCTGAAACACACTGATCCCAGACCTGTGTCTGTCCTGTCTGAGCATTACCAGCTGAAACACACTGATCCCAGACCTGTGTCTGTCCTGTCTGAGCATTACCAGCTGAAACACACTGATCCCAGACCTGTGTCTGTCCTGTCTGAGCATTACCAGCTGAAACACACTGATCCCAGACCTGTGTCTGTCCTGTCTGAGCATTACCAGCTGAAACACACTGATCCCAGACCTGTGTCTGTCCTGTCTGAGCATTACCAGCTGAAACACACTGATCCCTGTCACTAGTAACAGAAAAAAACACAAATGTCAGAGCATGTCAGACCACCTCCAGGGCCCAGAAAACAGCTCAGACCTCAGAGGGTTAAAGCCAACCAACCCCGTGAAGTCACATGTTAGAATACTGCACAATCCCTGGCCGCGAAATATATATAACGGTTTTTCTTTTTTCTTTTATATGTTTACATTTCTCATGTTTCTTATATAATTGTTGATTATAGTGGAAATCCATCTTGTAAATCATGTAAACTTGATTGACTGCTTCATTTCCCCTTTAAGCAATGGCCCTGAACGGTGGTTCAATGTCAACATTGTGACAACGCTGTAACAACCTTCACCACACAACGTATTTATAGCAACCTTTTGGCCATGTTGTTAAAACGTTGTTAGAAGCTTGTGTACGTTGTGCCAACGTTCTGTGTTTGCTGGGAATCTAGTGGCTCAGATCGCTAGCGCATAGATTATGGAAAGCCAAGAGTGCCAAAAACACATGCATTTTAACACGTCAACAACACCAATCAGATACGTGTATTCAAAGCGTATTTAACACGTGAAATACGCGTGAAATACACGTAAAATTGCGTGTTATTAATTATTAATTAGGTACACAGGTGATATTATCCATTTAAATATTTTTTTAAAGACTTAAAGTGTTTAAATAGGGTATTTAAGGCGAGACACTACAGGTGAATAGGGTAAAAATTTTAACTAGCAGTTATCACCATGAAACTTTCCCAGTTGATTACCTACATGAAGATGAGAAGAAAATGTTTTACAAGTTTTCTATAATTTAATGTTTAAATATGCAAATTAGTCAATATCTAATTAAATATGCGCTATTTCGCATATATTTAAAAAAACGAAATCTGAGTATTGGATAAAGCCAGGTAAAAATTATTTTTTCATTGTGTTCACATATTAGATGGGAAAAGAATTACAGAGGGATTTATGGATATCTACTTTTGTTATCCTATAAATCAGAATATATGTCAATAGCCTTAAAAAAATGATTTTCGCCTGTTTTTTGGAATAAAATGTTATTTAAATCAGGCTAGGAATAATATATTTACAAATCCCTCTGTAAATGTCTTCATAATATAGCTAGGTACAAGACTGGAAAGTTTGGTGTATATAGGTGCTACTGAAGTGAAGACTTCGTACTTGGAGTATGAGAGAAAGGTCATTTTTGAGAAAACGGGCTTTAAAGATTTATCATCAGCCAATGAGATTGCGCATTCAGCCCTTTTACTTTCACGATTGGTTGCTGATAAAAAGGAAATGACCATATTTGGATCCGACAGCATTGTACAGGAGAGAGAGAGCTATCCAGACGTGCGTGTGATGACAGCAAGAAGACAGAGATCGCGGAGCAGCGGGAGGATTAAGAACGCCAACTTTTGTTGAATTTATGAGAAATCTACAGACGCGAACAGACAAAGTGTAGTAAAATAAAGACCTAAATGTGTATTTCGGACTTTTTTTCACCACAAGTCTGAAAGAAGACGTGTTATTGAAGACAAATATCCAAAAATCTCAAAATTGACCAGTTATTGAAGACAAATATCCAAAAATCTCAAAATTGACCAGTAAAAAAAAAACGATGTTTTTGCCTGCCGTGTCTCGCCTTAAGACTTTATAATTATTTAAGACTTACAGGTTTAGAATGAGAGCTTGTGCTCAGGTCAGGACAGGTATAAGAACTTAATTAGTCTTTCCTGACAGCAGATGTATATGTACTGCTACCACGTCCACAATTAACACTAGAACTCCCAAGGCGGTCCTTTTGACCGTTTTTAAATTTTACAGTGTAATAACTTTGTTAAAATAAAATAAATGTGGCTGTAGGAATCTTACTTTTCCTAAATATGTGTATATTTTATTCTGACACTGTTATTTTATTAAAATCACAAAACACAAAACAGTTCTGACTTTTCTACCTAGAATGACCATGACGGTCATTTTACCGCACGCATTATAGATATCATAAGTCCGCTACATTGCAAGTTTCGCGGAGGGACTTCATCACACGACTGGCGAGCGAACTTCGCTCCAACCACATGGAATCAAAAGCCATACAACTGGAGGAACTGCAAACAAAATAAAACCAAGGAGACATGTTCCAAATGTCACAAAGTGGTGTGTGGGAGCTGCACACGAAAGGCGGTGTTTACCTGTGTGGAATGTAAGCGTCAATGGTGCGGGGTGTTTGGGCCGTTCAAATGGGCAGTTAACCTGATTTTGTTTGTTAATATTTTTTGTTCACTGAAACTAATCGTTCTAAAGCAGTTGGTTTTCTTGTTTAGCTAATGTTCATGTTTTTTCTTAGCCTGTTTGTGTGTGTAAAGCTACTGTATTGTGCTGCATACGTGTCCGTGAAAGTTTTTACAATGTATTCAAATGTATCAGTGTTTTTGTTATTGTATATGTGTTATAAGTTATTGTATCATAAGATTTGTTTTTATTGTACAAAGAAAATAAGAAAATATTTATCAATTAGGCTGGAAAATATTACAGCCTTCTCTACAGCCAATATAACCTTCTCTCCTCCCTCTCTCCGCTAACCAAGGAAGAAGTATCTAAACTTATTATGTCCAGTCATCCTACCACCTGCCCTCTAGACCCTATCCCCTCACACCTTTTACAAGCCATCTCTCCCACACTTCTACCAGCACTCTCACACATCATCAACTCATCCCTCCATACTGGCACTTTCCCTACTGCATTCAAGCAGGCTCGGGTAACCCCACTGCTTAAAAAACCAACACTAAACACATCATTTGTAGACAATTACAGACCTATCTCTCTCCTACCATTCATTGCAAAAACACTTGAAAGAGCTGTTTTCAACCAAGTAACATCATTCTTGTCTCTGAACAACCAGCTGGACGCCAACCAATCCGGCTTCAAGAAAGGACACTCAACTGAGACTGCATTACTGTCGGTCACAGAAGCCCTACGGATCGCAAAAGCTGCTTCCAAATCCTCAGTTCTCATTCTTCTGGATCTGTCTGCTGCCTTCGACACTGTGAATCATCAGATCCTTATGTCCAGCCTCTCAGCACTGGGCATCACAGGAACCTCCCTCCACTGGTTTGAGTCCTATCTCACAGGTAGGTCCTTCAGGGTCGCATGGAGAGGCGAGGCATCCAGAGCACATCATCTGACCACAGGGGTTCCTCAGGGTTCAGTTCTTGGTCCCCTCCTCTTCTCCATCTACACCACATCACTGGGACACATCATACAGGCACATGGTTTCTCATACCACTGCTATGCTGATGACACACAGCTGCTCGCATCAAGTTCAAGGCATTGACGCTTGCTTACAGATCTGTCACAGGCTCAGCTCCCTCCTACTTTCACTCACTCCTACAAGTCTACATCCCTACCAGTAGCCTTCGATCGGTCAACGAGCGACGTCTCGTGGTTCCATCACAGAGAGCCAAAAAATCACTTTCCAGAACATTCTCGATATGATCTGACAAGTTCAGTGTTTTAAATGGGTCCAAATTGAAATCACAGGGGTAACTAAAGAGACAAGATATTACTCTGACTGAAGTTTCTGTAATACAGCCACAGGAAACCATTCTTGACATTCTTGCAGCCTCCGGAAACCATTCTAGATCATCATTTCAAGTCCTCCCTCAGTGTCAGATATTCTGAACTAATAGTCTGGGCAATTTGTACTTACCTCAGACTTGTCAGCAGCTTCATATCCTTTATATCTTTAAACATACAATGCTTTAATAGTACAATAATACAAATGCAATAAATTAAACTGTGCAATACTCAGATCTATATTTTCTACTGTATAGTTTCATAAGTAGAGTATATGTACAAGTAATCTTCATTTTTAAGATTTCACATATGCTTTTATTTCTTTTCTTAAATGCGAGCAATGGTAACATGACCAATTTACACCCTGGGATCAATAAATTATATATATTATCCAATATATTTTCCACAAATGTGATGTATCTTACCAGGTTTCAAATATAAATAAATACTGTCTATGTTATAAGGCTTATGTTATGAAGTCTTCGCCAATTAGCGTGGTGAAGTCTTCACCTCAATTAGCACCAAATCAAATCAGTCAACAAGCATTAATATATATATATATATATATATATATATATATATATATATATGGGTTTATTTTCAAATTACAATAAAACCAAATCGAAAGCAATCTACTGTTGCAGAATATTAATTACCATTTGAAGTGCATAAATAGCCGGACTACCAACAGGTCCTGCAAGAATGTCCACATCCTGCAGTTGTTGGAGCTGCGCCTGGGTTGGACTGAATTGGTTAGCAGGAACTGTTACAACTTCCTGCCAATCCACAGCAGGAATTGCACCATCTTGAGCACGGCTGGGTCCAAAAATCTCTGCCATGGAGGTAAGTGAAGATGTTTGCCTCTGAAGACATCCTCTGACAAACATCTGATATGGTGTGTGGTGACCAGCAGTGCACAAGCCATGATTGTTCACTGTTCCCTGAAAACCTACAAGTCCCGGTTTATCAAATTTTCATAAAACTGCAATTTAAATATATTATTTCTATAGGCTATACAAAAAAAGAAAGAAAAAAGACTAAATAATAAGGCTGAATAAGCTGATCTAAAAAAAATAGGACAAAATAAATAGGCTGAATAAGCTGATCTATAGCATGTTAAAGGTACAATATGTAAGATTTTTGCATTAAATTATCCCAAAATAACAAGGCCAGTTATATATTTTGTTAAGTTGATTACTTACAATATCCCAAATGTTTCCAACTATTTTTAAATCATGAGAAAATTGCGATTTTAACCAAGGAAACGGGGAGTTAGAGCAGGGGTGAGCTGGGAGTCGCCAGTCAATGGCGTCATATCCGCGTTACCCTCGGTTTCCGCTCGTACTGCGTGGAGTCCTGGACAAATGCGAAAGTTGTAGTTGTAGCGTCTATCAAGCAACAAATATTAGCTTGTTTCGTGCAGTCGTTATGGAACACAATTATTCTTTACCGATTGCAGCTGGTTCTGTCGACAAAGACAAGTCCCATAAACGTAAACGTCAACGTACGGGTCAACCAAACGACCCAAGAAGAATTTGGGACAAGAAGAGAAATAAAACCAGGATCAACATCGGTTTTCCTAAGTGGAGAGAACTTCGTGACAAACTTCAACTAGAAAGAGACGCCGATCTTGCATGTGTTTTAATTGACAGGTGAGTAATTGTTTTGACTCCTTTACTGACATAAAAATTGAATACAGAAGAGTGTGTCAGTCTTATTGTTAGAATATCTTGTTGTCTATGGATATGATGTGAAAAATTGTGAGGTCATATTCACTGCGAATAGTTCTAGGCATGTTATGAACTGTTGGCTGTAATTTTGTCAAACTGTAGCTTTGGTGAAATACATTTCACGACATCAAATGATGTGTCAAATGTCATATTTTTTAAATATTTTTTTTTATTAAGTTACCAAAAAGGAGGACCAGCCACATCAACTCCTTGCAAGAGACCTGGAATGCCTCTTCAAACCCTCTCCACCATAGCTTTGTCCAGGACTCACCATCAGAAAGGTAGGCATTGGCAAATTTGTTTATATAATTAATGAGAGTTTATTAATTGAATTACATTGGATAAATTGATCAAATATGCTTTACAGAGATCAGTGTTGTCTGGAGCCTGGAGTCGAACACCTTTATGAACAGCTATTACATGAAAGGTGACTTTTACACGTGTTATTATACAAAGATGTGTTGATAAAAATGATTTTATCATATAGGCTGGCACCACAAGCCACAAATTGCAGTGTGGCCTAACCAATCAAGTGTTATGCATACTGCCATTACAAACCAATATTTTTTTTCTTTTTTTGGTGTGGTGCAGTTTTTCAAAGATGAGCTTCCATGATGAGTCCACCATTACTGTGAGCGAAGACGCCAATGATCTTCAGAACACAGTGTAAGTGGTGTAATGCATTGTTACAAAATGCTGTTTGCTGTCTACTCCTGTTTGTGTAATTCTCTGTATACTGTATTTAGTTATTATTTTTAGTAGTACTTCTACCACTACTAAAACTACTATTATGTATTTTGCAGAATTGAATTTAAACACCCAGATGATACATCATGGGAAATAGACAGTGAGGACCGCACTTCTGATGAGGACTATGTCCCTTCTATCTGTCTTAGGTTTGTCTCCATGAATCATGTTTTTTTGTTTGAAAAATACAGATATAGGTAAAACAAAATAATATCAGTTGATGGACCTACTGTAACTGTTATATTATCAACGGTTTTGGCTTCCAGGCCACCCAAAGATCATTACAAACAAAATGAAAGTATAAAGACAATCCTTTTTCTTGTACATGTTATTAATACAATGTTGTAAATATTTATATATATATATATTTACAGAACGGGTGAAGGAACTAATGACTTTAGAAAAATCGAGGAGCTTAAAGTAATTGATCTCGAAGAGACCGTCCATCTTACACAAGAAGATGAAGTGATACCCCTACATGAAGATCATGTCCTTAAATCTTATGCTAGCAACAAAGTCATGTGTGAGGAGGACATAATGAAGTCCACCTGACTTCAAGGGGAACAGCAAGTGTCATCCAATGGGTAATAAAATAAATGCAAAACAATAATTCTGTATGTTAGCATACGAACTTATGAACTTCGGAAAAATATATATTTTAATAGGTGCATGTCACACAAAACCTATTGTTGTTTTCGTTATAAAAAAGATGTATATCATAGTCTCAAAGTCTCTATTCAGCTTAGTGAACCTACATATATAGCTGAATACAGTTTCAAATTCCAAACAAGACTTTAAAAGTAGTTTTTAATTGTAATCCATATACATTTTAACTCAATGCATATCATTTTTGAAAATTCGTTGTTTGTATGTATTGCAATCACTCTTGTGTATTGTATCTTATAGATCTGTTCAAATGGGCACAAAGTGTGGACTTGGAATTCGCAGCCGACACTGAAATTTGGAATGCAAGCAGGAGACTTCATGATGGCCACTAACATTCTGCTCTCGGGAAATAACTACTACAAAGTGGCACACCTGTTTAATTACATGAACATGGGCTTTGTAGGAAAGAACACTTTTTTTAATATCCAGGATACTTACTGCTTAGGAGCAATAAAGGACATGTGGGAGGACAAAAGATGTGCTGCAATTCAACGTATGAAGAGTAAGGATGGTGTAGTTGTATTAGGTATGTTCTATGGCATTTAAAAAAAAAAAATCTATGCAATACCTACATGTCATTGTATGTGCTGAAAATATTTTAAACATTTTTTAAACTATTATTACATTTCTATAATTTTTTAGCCTCTTGTTTAAATTTTTTTATTGCATTTTTCTGAAATATGAAATCAAATCTCATTTATTGATTTATTGTGCTCTACACAGCAGATGGACGAATGGATAGCCCCGGATACTGTGCCCAGTATTGCTCGTACACAGCAATGGAGAATGATTCTAAGGAAATCATCTCTGTTGTCACTATCGATAAAAGGCAGACCAGCCGTAATTCTGTCATAATGGAGAAAGAGGCTTTTGTAGCAGAATGGACAAGCTTCTTGGCGAAGTGCGGATTTCAGAAATATGCACCGATGCTCATGTACAAATCGCATCTATTATGAGTAAGTTGGTAGTTGTTGACCTATTATGTACAAGGAAAATATAAATTTGATATTCAGCAAATGTGTATGAATAGTCTGTTGTTTTGCTTTTCATTACAAATCAAACAACTGGGCGATATAAGGACACTGGAGTTGTGCACTCATGGGACATATGGCATGGAGCAAAGAATTTAGCCAAGATGATTACTGCAGTATGTTTACTTCTTTTTTCATTTTTATAAAATACTCGAACCTATATTTTTTTCAGATTTGTTATGAAAATGTTTTCATTCTAAAATGTACTGAACCACATCTGTTATATGCATACTTAGGAGGCACAGCAATCTGGACAAAAAATCCTACTGCACTGGGTCAAGCACATAGTGAATCACTTCTGGTTCTGTTGTAAGAAGGCAGACACGGTACAGCAGTTCATTGTAAGTAATATATCTCCCAGTAGTCATCTCTTCCTGTGACTAAATACAACAACATTTCCATGTAGCAAACTTGCATTCATCAAGTACAATGCTTCTATGTGCAGTGAGATTCAGTGTTTTAGGATAAGATTCTATTTGTGCACAGCATACTCATTATAAAGCACATTACAATATCTAGGCTTTATTTGTTCTTCGACTGTATGGTCTTGATTACAAGATTTGTTTTTTAGAAACTATGGAGCAGTGTGCTGCACCATGTCACAAATGAGCACGAATGGTATCTTGGTCACTGCCTGCACGGTAGCCTGCCAGAAATACAAGACAAGCAATGGCTGGAGAGTGGTTCCAAAGCTCACAAGGCACTGGAAGCGATAGTTCTAAAAAAGAGGTGGCTCAGAAATGTCCATCGATATCTACCTTTCAGGTAACTTATGGAAGCACCTTCATGTCTGTTTCAAAATGGAATTAGTCACCAGTAGTCATCACTGTGATCAATGTTTTGAATACTACTCGAAATATGAACATAGGCTAATTTATTTCTCCAGATCAACCTGTGAGCTGGAATCATTCCATAATCACTTGTTGATGTACGTCAGCAAGCGGTTCAGCTTCTCACCACTGGTCTACGAGGCAAGAACTCTCCTTGCAGCCCTGGATTATAACCACCATAGAGATCGACCGCCAATGCTCAACAAAAATGGCCAAAAGATGTAAGATTTAAAAATATATTTTCTATCACACAGAACTTTCTGTAGAACTTGATATTTCGTCCTTCGAATGCGTCTTATTATCCATATATTTCTGGGTAATTTTTTTTGTCTAAATACAAATTATTTTTCATTACAGCTTTCGCAGACAGTTCCAGAAGAAAACTGGTAGATGGACTGTATATGCCTTGAAAGTGGCAAAAGACTACAGTTACATTCCTGATCTGCAAGCGGAAATTGTGCGCGCAAGACTCCAGGCTGATGTGGGGATGCCAAGGCCCCTCTCCACCATAGCTTCGTCCAGTGACTCACCATCAGAGAGGTAGGCATTGGCAAATTTGTTTTATATAATTTATCAGAGTTTATGAATAGAATTACATTGGATAAATTTATAAAATATGCTTTACAGAGATCAGTGTTTTCTGGAGCCTGGAGTCGAACACCTTTCTATGTCAGAAAGCGATGAACAGCTATTACATGAAAGGTGACTATTACATGTGTTGTTATACAAAGATGTGTTGATAAAAATGATTTTATCATATAGGCTGGCACCACAAGCCACAAATTGCAGTGTGGCATAACCAATCAATTGTTATGCATACCGCCATTACAAACCTAAATTTTTTTCTTTTTTTGTTGTGGTGCAGTTTTTCAAAGATGAGCTTCCATGATGAGTCCACCATTACTGTGAGCGAAGATGCCAATGATCTTCAGAACACAGTGTAAGTGGTGTAATGCATTGTTACAAAATGCTGTTTGCTGTCTACTCCTGTTGTGTAATTTTCTGTATACTGTACTTGGTTATTATTTTTAGTATTACTTCTACCACTACTAATACTACTATTATGTATTTTGCAGAATAGATTTTAAACACCCAGATGATACATCATGGGAAAAAGACAGTGAGGACAGCACTTCTGATGAGGATTATGTTCGCTCTATCTGTCTTAGGTTTGTCTGCATGAATCATGTTTTTTAATACAGATATAGGCAAAACAAAATAATATCAACTGATGGACGTACTGTAACTGTTATATTATCAACGTTTTTGGCTTCCAGGCTTCTTTACACTTTTTTTTTTTCCTAACAAATTGAAAGTATAGAAAAAATTTTTTTCTTGTACATGCTAATAATACAATGTTGTAAATATTTATATATGTATTTACAGAACGGGTGAAGGAACTAATGACTTTAGAAAAATCGAGGAGCTTAAAGTAATTGATCTCGAAGAGACTGTCCATCTAACACAAGAAGATGAAGTGATACCCCTACATGAAGAGCATGTCCTTACATCTGATGCTAGCAACAAAGTCATGTGTAGGAGGACATAATTGGAAAACGGGCATCTATTGTATATGAAGCACAGTTGAAACAGTTGGTCAAACTTCTACAGCTACCAGTGGTGAATTGTAAAACCTGCCGGGCTTCACCACCTTTTGAAGTCCACCTGACTTCAAGGGGAACAGCAAGTGTCATCCAATGGGTAATAAAATAAATGCAAAACAATAATTCTGTATTTTAGCATACGAACTTATGAACTTCGGAAAAATATATATTTTAATAGGTGCATGTCACACAAAACCTATTGTTGTTTTCGTTATAAAAAAGATGTATATCATAGTCTCAAAGTCTCTATTCAGCTTAGTGAACCTACATATATAGCTGAATACAGTTTCAAATTCCAAACAAGACTTTAAAAGTAGTTTTTAATTGTAATCCATATACATTTTAACTCAATGCATATCATTTTTGAAAATTCGTTGTTTGTATGTATTGCAATCACTCTTGTGTATTTTATCTTATAGATCTGTTCAAATGGGCACAAAGTGTGGACTTGGAATTCGCATTATTATTATTATTATTATTATTTAATTAAATTTTTTCTGTTTATTTTACTTGCTTTTTACTTTACATGCTTTTACTGGCTTTTTTGTCTACTGTTTATAATTACATTATTGTTGTTTAATTCTGTTTTGAGATGGAACTATGTATTTGCTGTTATATTTGTTAAAAAATAATAATAATAATAAAAGAAGAAAACTACAGAGGGCATTTTTTGTACGGCTAGCGCGTCTGACTTTATCAGTTTTCACATTGGGAATGGTGGGAGGAACAAGTGAAGCATCTAACATGATCAAGACTATTGAGAAGATCATCACAAATGTCCATAATAGAATCAAACATCACACAATTGATAACACCTTTGAAGAGATGGAGATGTATTCTGTTAACAATAATGCAAAACCTACAAAACATTTAATTGTACTTTGAACTGCTAAAATTGGGAAAACTGCCAAAACTCTCAAACTGGTTGGCCAACTAACTAGAAGAATCTCAACTACATTAGTTTAGAAAAAAATATATACTTTGGATTAACTTAAAAAAATTGATGTAATTTGTTACAGCTAATTTTTTTAGATTTTCTCAAATTGTATTTATGATTAAGTTAAAACCATGAATTTTGATTTAATGTCAAACCAACATTTTTATTTTTTCCAACTCAACTCAACTCAAGAGTGTTAAAGTTAATGAGATAATTAAGTGATTAATTGAGTGATGATTGACTATTATTGAAGACACCTGATGTTAACTAGCAGAATCACTGAAGGAGAAAATCACAAATTGTAAGTCACCATTATGGTGATGGGTGTTTGCTTTAGTTGGGCTCTTGACCCTTATATGTTTACGTTCCCACTTTAGTCTAGGGGGTTTAAAGAGGGAGTAACAAATGATGTAAGAAAAAGTACATCATTTGACGTAACAAAAGAGACAATGTGATCTGATGGTGTTGGTTATGTTTTAACATAATCATGTTGTGATCCAAAAAAACGAAACTTATAGAGATAGTTTGGTTTAACTTGTTAATACAGCAGCTCTGTGATTCTACAGCATATGATTTTCAGTATTTTTCATATAATCCAAAATATTTAATAAACATTGTTC